>JAAIXI010000237.1:12488095-12534925 GCA_013403645.1 Heliconius nattereri | reverse complement strand
ACTTTTTTGTAGATCTTATTAAGAGGAACAATACTCCAGTACATTATTTTCATGTAGTACTTACCATTAAAGCAGCGCATGGGCGAAAGTGTCTCAACGGGTAGGACTTTATACACATTTATCGTAGTTATGTTTATTTACATAAGAATGTACAAATAATAAACTATATATAAACCTTCTACGAAAAATACTCGACCTAATGGTGAAAACCGCATAAAAATCCGTTGGGTGGTTTAGAAGAAGAGTCAGAAACAACAGACAGACACGAAAAGCGACTTTGTTTTATAAGATATATATATAGGATACCTGGTTTCTGTTAAACATTATCCCTTTTAACAAAGTGGACGAATATTTTAAAAAGCTCCAGCTCCAGCTCCACGCTGTATCCCGCACACAGTAGGGTAGGTGGAGGGAACCTAACCTAATGTTCATACACTCTGTTCTTCCACCTTCTGCCGAATTTTGGATTTATTGCGTTTTAAGTGGCGAACTTCCTCGTCGCGCTATGCTTCGAACCAGAACGAAGAAATGTAAACATCAATTTATATAATTATTTCATTTTCTCGAATGGGGGTTGAACCCACAACTAGTCGCGTAAGTTAGTGTATTTAGTATCTATTTTTATATCTATGTTTTTTAAATATTAGTAATAATATAGAATATTAATTCAAAGAAATTAAATTACATATTTTTTTCCGCATATTAGGATAGGCAGAGAGGACCTAGTGTTGTGATACTCTGTGCTCTCTGATTTCGACTGATAACGATCGATATTGATAGACTGACTGAGTGGTAAGTGGCGCAATTCATAAAAAAGTGCAGTAAATGTTGTAAAATAATATTTTCTTTTAAATATAATACTGATATATTTTTGATAATTAAAATAAGATACACCTCGGAAGGATTACAAGCTATCCAATAAAAAAGCAATTTCGAAGAAACATTTTAATAACAAAATAAAACTAAAACATGTACCAAAATAAATATTCTTTACTATTTTATATTCATAATTAATATACGTATACGTATATTCATAAACATAATACACAATTATCTGGATGAACAAAATTATTATATTAGTCCAAGATCTTAAAACTCTCTTCTTGAGACTAGTCGTGGCACAGGCACACTGTAAAGAGGTTATGGATCTGATTTCCATTCGAGATAATGCCTGTTAAGTGGCGAAACTTAAAATCGCGCAGTTGTCCTACTATAAATAAAAATATGTCAATCCCTCGGGTGGATATCGAACTTACGACCATCACAATAACAGTCGGACTCTGTCCCACAGCAACACACAGTCAATCGTTGTTACGTTATTTAATTGCAGGAAGTTTTTTTATCTTCACGCTGTATCCCGCACGTAGGATAGGCAGAGGAAGGGAGTTTTAAGATACTCCGTTCCCATTAAGACACTTCTGTTCCCCGATTCCCGCCCCGCATGAACACAAGAGTGTGATTGTAAATGCGATTTTTGAGGGTTCCAATCTTTCTCATGGGAACGAAATATTTAATATTTTAAATCCTCGCTCTGGCAACGAAGCAAAGCAGAGTTAAGTTTCGCGACTCAACACGAAATGACTCAAGAATTCGGCGGAAATTCAACAGAAGTGGCTGAATTGGGAACGGAGTGTCTTAAGAATAGGTTCCCTCTGCGCTTCCTTCCCTGTTATGTGCGGGATACAACGTAAAGTTAAATATTAAAAATGGAGGAAGTAAAGATAAAAAAATAAATAGAAAGAAGAAGAGAATATTTATGATCTATAATACAGATTATTTATTATATAAAACCTTTTACTATTCTCATTGATTTATATATAAATTGATTAATTAACAGATTATGTTTAGATCTTGGCTATGTAATTAAAACATAATACATATATTAATTAAGAATATTTTTTTTAATTACAAATCAATTTTTTGGTGGGGAAGTATACAATTTCACTACATATAATTACTATTATAATTTGTGTATAAATGCCTATAATGATTTAAATTCTGTGTCGTAAATAATTATAAATGAATTAAATCTAATACTTCTATGGACGACAGTGAAAAATTTATATAAGAAGTTCAAAGTTGATTATAATATAGTTATTTATTTTATATTTATATAAGAAACAATAATCAAAAACAATGTTGAATTTGAGCAAATATAAACATAAAATATATTAATAATAATTATTTCATTCCATTATCATATTAATAACAAGATTTTTTCTAAATCGTACAAATTTCTACTTTAAAGTCTACAATTTTGAGTACAAAATGTCCATATTATGAACATTAACACCTAGTTAAGGCATTTTAGGTTTATTGATGGAAAGTTATTGACACATATAAAAAATGTAAACATATTTATAATTGAGCCCATTTTTTATTTACACAATATTAATATATATTGTACTATAATAAGTAAATAAGAGTAATATATTGAAGAATGTAAATATCGATTTGGCTAACTGTAAAATATCAATATGTCAGAAAAAACTATTGCATTATACATTATTTGTTCTCAATATTTTAAGCCAATTTTAAATTAATGTTGTATAAAATAAAATAAATGATGAAAAAGAAACAATTGGAATGATCAAGTATTATTATATGAAAATATATTTAAACAAAAATTAATAAGAACACTATGATGTATTTTGATATTGTTTGTATTTTGAAAAAAATAATATATGTGTATAATATAATTCAATTTTAAAATATCTTACAATAAAGTAGAATTTTTATTCACCATATACAAGATTTAATGAAAAAATGGCACAATATTCGATTTATTATTGTCAATAGTTTGAATTAGAATAAATAATATCAAAAGACAGTTTGATTTGTTTAATTATGTGCACTACATTGAAAATTTATGCAATAAAATCATCCATAAAATTACTATACGAAAATGTAAAATATGAAAAGAAAAAAATGTTATTATTTTTTTTGGAAAACACTGAAATAAGATCAAAAACAGAAATAAGTCATCACTTCAAACAAGTCATTTTAATTTTAACAATCAGGATAAATAAACAAAAGTTTAAAAATTGTTTTGATTTTAGCAAAAAAACAAAACAATTTTTAATTTTATATATTCATTTATTATTGTATTTTTTTGTCAATTGTGCGTTTATAAGATGAATATCATCCTCTTATATTTATAGAATTTGCAACTTGTATTAATTGAATAGATTTATTAATAATTGATTTAATATAGAATTAAATATTAAAATATAAAATATTTAATATTCGATTTAACAGCCTAATATCTAAATCCCATTATAATCGATACATTTAATTTTAAATACAACTAAACACTACATGTATCTCCACTATTCTTTACATAGCAACCATAAAAAAACTGGTAAAAAAACCTAGTACCATCCCATTAAAACCAATCAAAGAAACACAAATATTTAATATACTTGCTCGTATATTTTTTACTTTACATTATATATACAAGGAAGAAAGAGAGAACCTAGTGTTAAAGAACTCTGTTACCATCGCACCATCCAACTTTCGGAGACATCGTATGTTTGGCGGGTATCAACGCCGTGCTTTCGAATCGAATCCACAACCGTTGCGTTATATATATATATATGTATTTTTGGATAAAATTTAAATCTACGATAATAGTTGCGTCCGAAAATGTGAAGTATTAATAAAGTAATGAAATAAAGAAATAATGAAAAATAGTCAAAGTAGCAGGATTCGAGGCCATTATTATAATAAATACGTATTTAAGTTCAATTGAAGAAGTTAAGATTTATTATGCAATTTATTTATTCTTCAATAGTGAATGTAAAACTAAAACAATATAATATCTTTTTGTTTATATTGGGGCCTAAAGGGATTGTTCAATTCTCATCAATTCTTCTCATTCATTCCATAATAATATTATTATTTTTCTAACTAGATCATGAAAACGAAACGAAAATAAAAAAGTATTCCCTTTAATAGGAATTTAATTCAGAATACATTAGAGTAGGTACGTCAATCAAGACCGTTAACATGTGCATTTTTAATAATAATAGTAATATCCTGTAAATGTTGATAAAATAAATCACAAAAATGATGAAGTTTATATATAAATTATAAAGTACATTTTATACCACCCGCCTAATACCCAAAAAAAATATTTCTTGTCTATTATACCTGAAAAAAAAAGAAAAAAAATTATGATTCTATATAGTGTTAAAACAATTGTGCTTGCTCTATATTTCAAAGATTAATTTGACCAAAATATAAAAAAAATAGTGTATAATTTCAAAATCTTTTATAACTATTTATTTAAAAATCTTTTATAACTATTTATTTAAAAATCTTTTATAACTCATGTCTATTGAATGTCAAATTCGTTATTTTACACATTAAAATTTCAAATCTGCTATTTTAATATTTTTATTTATAAAACCAAGAATGTAAAATAAAAAAAATTAAGATAAAGGTTATTCCTAATGTTTTTTCACTATTTGGCAAATTAAACATATATATTTACCAGTACAATTTACGTGTGACAGCTACGTACTGTCATTAGACGATTTTATTTCTTCTGATTTTGTATTATTCTGAAAGAAAAATATATCAAAAATAAATTAATTATAAAAAATCTACACCGACTCTATGACAGTATATTGGTTTAGAGGCCACTGAAAAAGAAAGGCCAACGAAAAAAAAATACAATGAATTATATTAACATATAAAAAGACAAAAAAGTACAATGGCGGCCATATCACCGAAAACGATTTCTAGGAAATCTTATAGGGCACATACAACATACTAGATTTAAAATTTCCTAATGTGTGCATAACCTTAAATCATTCTAAGAAAATGTAATCCGTCATTTTATTGTCGTACCCATATACTATAGAAATGTGGCGATTATTACTTTGGCCGACTAGCCGATAACACGGTTCTAAAGAGTCCGTCTTCTAAAGAGATCGATTAATCAAATATAAAGGAATATGAACTCAATTACTAAGCTTGATATAAGTAGTTTATGTTTAACTTACAAGATTTGATTATATATCTTAAAACTTGTTAAAATCTAATAACTAACCTGACTATCAACAGCAACGAGCCCATTTTGCACCGGCTCCCTGAGGGTATCGTCTTCATCTGACGGCACGTCGTAGAACTCCTCGCTGTCCATTTCTATGTCTGTACCTAAATTATAAATATTAAAAAAATATATTTATTATGGTATATTTTATTTTTTATTTTTTTTGCAATAAATTATTTCTCATATCGTCGGTTATATAATATATTATATATAGAATTACAATATAATTGAAATTATATATAAAATTTAAATTGAACGATAGAACAATTTATGTAACCTAAAAAAAAAGAATATATTAGTAGTTATTTAAAATATCATCAATATCATAATAAATCAAATAAATAATATTACCAATTAAAGATTGACAATCAGTGAAATATTCTGAATCGGTTGCATCTCCCGCCGATGCGATAGCTTCTCTTTTAGGACGAGGTTTTTGTCGGACCCGTCGTAGTGTTCTGTTTAAAAAATAAAAATCAAAATAAATCAGCTTCACGCTGTGCGGAATAGCACACAGCAGGATAGGCACAGTAGGCATAGAGTTAAAACACTCGGTTCCCCACTTTTCGCCGAAAATTTCGAGGAATTGCGTGTTGAGCGGCGGTACTTCATTCCATAGCGAAGAAATGAAAATATTAATAAAATTAAATGATTCCGTGGGGATGGAACCCATGTAACTAAATTAACCTATGCAATTTATTATTTAATATGTATACAAACATCGCAGAGGCACAAGCGCGTGACTGTAAACACGAAAGGGGTTCGTTTCCCACTCGAAGAAATGAATTATTTCGAGGCAAAGTGCGGCGTTAACTTTTGCCACTCAACACGCAACGCCTCCAAAATTCGGCGGAAAATGGGGTCGCCATTTTGGAAGTGTTTTAATGGGAACAAAATTTCCTTACACTTAGTTCACAGGTTCTCCTTGCCTACCCTGCTATGTGCATTAATTTGGTGTTTAACTCACAGACATTAATTTTAGCAGACTGTCTTCAAGCATCTTGTAGTCTTTTTATAAAAATAGCCAAAATAATATACTTATTCTGATTCCGTGATTCATTCTGATTCACATTCTTATAATTTTATTTCATACATTACATGCACAGCTCACACAATACACAAGACAAATTTAACTTTGTTTAATAACAGCCTAGACAGATCTTTTTCATATGTTACAAACCAGTCAAAGAAATTTGTAACTTCCTTTTCCTATCTTGACTAAAAGAATCTACATCTATATATGTACTATATATAATATAATACTCACACTATACACATGACTGGTATTGAACCTGTGAGTATCATATTACACTATAGTGCCATTATTAGATATTGGTATTATACTGTACAGATCATACTTCAAACATGAAATCAATACTATAATATTCATTTTTCATTTTAAAAGGGTTAGTCCGCAAATGCTAACAATAGAAATAAGTGGTAACAAGCATATAGTCATTTAATTATAACTTGATTAGGATGTCTGCCTTAATCGGTCCCAAAAAGGTGTGGGTTCAAGTCCCAATACACTAAGAATTTCATGTGTTTCCTAATATAAGTATAACACATTTTTTTTATTTTTAATATATCGCCTGCTTTTAAAAGGGGAAGAGCTTTGATTGATTAAGTTATCCTAAAGCCTTCATGCAATCCAATCATGATTTCTTAAATACTCTTAATTATGTTAGTAATATTTTTAATTTAGTTTTAATTTAATTATATTTTAGCATAATCATTTTTTTTACCCAAAACCAATTACTTTGTCTTAAAACATGCATTTTAATAGCATTAATTGTCAAAATTTTTTTATAAGTCCTTTCAAATGATCCACTCACCGTGATGGTATAGAAGCTTGTTGTTTTTCATACCTAAGACACATAAATTTATACTCATTGATAGACGAAGGTCAATTTAAAAAATAAAAAAATGGCTTTTAAAAATGATATAAATTTGTAAAAGGTTTTATTTATGATTTGAGGTTTTATTGTTTACCTTCATGGTGTATCTAGCATGGAACAGTAAGCGGAGAAAACCTAGGTCCGTATTTATAGGCCAATATCCAATTGAGATCCAATTGACTTTGACTTTGACTTTAACTTTAGGTTTTCTCTGCCTGCTTACTCCTATATGCGGGAAAAGGGGGTAGTGTGATGGTAAAAAGTATAATATTTACAAATATATTAATAGGCATTAAGACAATTCTACTAAATTATATTTACAAAATGTTTTAACACTGTTAATACCTTCAATACCAGTATTGCAAAACATTAGTAACAAGTTGATGAAACATATTAAGAAATATATTATAACAAAAAAAAAAAGATTATAAGGAAACTAATATTTAACATAGATTAGCATATACAAACATACAAACATTTATGTTCAATAAATATTTTGAAGCTGTCTGACTGTAATGTTAGTTGTGGAATTTAAAAAAATTGGTGGAAAGTGAAGAATGCTGTGTCTTAAAGCAAGGTTTCCTCTGAATTATATTGCCTGCACACTATATGTGGTAGAAATACATTGAAATTGATATTTATTGGTTATTGTCAGACTAACTGATATTTAAAGTTATAGGTGAAATTAATATTCATAGGATTAATCTATTTACTTACGTTTCTTTTTGAAGTTCTCTTAATGCTTCAAGTTCAGTCCTCATTGATGCTAATTGTTTGTCCAGTCTTGCTACTTCACTTACTGAAATATTATGAATATTTTTTTATTTATATATATTTTTTTATTTTATTAAAATTTTATTAATTTTACTTATATTCACTTTTATTTAATTTTATGAAAAGATTTGTTGACAAAGGTGGTATTTCTTAAATAAATCTCTTTCGGTGAAAACTGCCAGTAGGAAGAAAGTATAGTACATTCTTTTAGCTACACTCGGTTTCGCACAGTACAATAATAGCAGGGTAGGCAGAGGGAACCTGGATACCTGAAGTTAATCTCCATCCCCATTAATACATGTCTGTAATTGCTTTCTGCCGAATTTCACAGTACAATTATAAAAGATAAAATAAAATAACAAACAAAAATATAATTTAAAACATTATTATAAAAATATTAGCCTAATGATTCTTCTTATATTAAACGTTGTTTAAAAGTAAATAAACAAAATAAAAACTAAACTGCCTGATATAATATTACATAATACAATAATATATGAAAATAAATGAAAAGCTCACCTAACATTGCTCTTCGCTTTTCAGCATAAACTTGTTCATAAATAAATACTCCAGCAGCACCAACAAGCCCTACAATAGCGGCTCCCACCATCATACGAGGAGATAAATAGCTATTTACATTCATTATTCTATATATTTATAAAATGTGGTAGTTGCAAACTCAAATATACTGTTATTAATTATCAAGCACTTTGTTAATACGTAATTAAAAACAAATTTTATAACAATTAATGTTCAAAATGTACTAAAATTCAAATAAAAACAAAGCGAATTGTTCTATTGTGGTTTATGAGTGGAGAAAGTTGCGATATATTATTTGGAATACAGATATTATTGAAACAATGTTCTTTTTCTATACTATACTGTTGAGATTGTCAAGGATCTTATTTATTAACAAAATGCTATTATTTTATTATTTAATATCCCAGAAAAATTATAAAAATCCGATTATTATGTCAAAATTATAATGAATTGAAGTTATCAGAGTTCAAACTTCAAAGTCAAACCATTAATCATTTCAAACATAAACTGACAGATATATTTGACATAGGGAGTGATGGCCCACAATTTGAAAAATATAAATTATGTGTTAATTGCATTAGTTTTCATAATCTTCACCGCTCTATTTAATTTTCTATAGAGAGAAGCAATTTTAGACTTTTTGTTGTGTATATATTTTGATTTTTATAATGACACTCCACTGATCTCGATCTTTGGCTCTGCGCATCCAACCATTGACAGCCGTTTTGCGTTTCCTACACTAGTTTTGCTGAGGCGCGTTCTCTATTCCAGAATGCATTTATTCCAACCGTTTTTGGTTTTATACACAGAACACAATATCTATGTACTCATTTGGTTCTATAACAAATAATAGTTCTATTTGTCACAGAACCGCCCACTATTATTCAGTTTGGTAATCCTTTTGGCTATGTTAATAACTTTGGGTCTCTGTAGCATAATCTCGTTTCGAATTCGATCCTACACTTAGTTACATATTATATTAGTGATCAATATATTCAAAGTTTCCTTAAAATAATCCAAACATATCAATAGTTTATTTTTAATATATTCTCAACATCGATATTAAGTCGATTTATTGATCGATCGCGATTTTCAAGTTGACACTTGACAGCTAGTATATGTTCCTTGCTTGATTCATTGATTTTTGAGGATCTGTCAAATGAAAATATTATTATTTGTCGGTATAATTAAGTTGCATGGACTTTATACTGCTTTTATTATAATAATGTGTAAAAAATGTGGTTTTATGTAAATCTCAAGTATCAATATTTATCATAATCGTTTCAAAATATTTTATAATTGTGTTTCATTACTATCAATATAATAATTTGTATTAAAATTAGTCTTCAAGATGTCTTCAGGCGACCAAAAAGGACAAGTCTCCAAGCAGTATGAGGAAACTGAAAAAGTGGCACCCATACAGAGTCTTATAGAAAAAGAATTAAACTTAGAGGAATCTGTTTTAAACGAAGAATTATCGAATATTACTGGTGAAAAAGCAAAAAATGATAACAACATGGAGGATATCCTATTAAATGAAAAGAATGATTCTCCCCTAGAACTAGTAGACAGTGATAATCAAGATGATGACTTGAAATTAAGATGGGACGATGATATTGAAGAAGAAGCAGCTCTCTTAGAAGATTCAGTGGAAAAAACAGACATTGAACCTATATCTAAAACGGACTCAAAGTTCCAAGATGTTATAAAAACCATTGAACAAGAAGAAAAAATGTTGAAGACATTAGAAGTTGAGGAATCAAATAGGAATGTAAAAGATAAAAATGATTCAAAACCAACTCATGGCCTTAACAAACCTGATATGATGCTTGATATACCAATGCAAGAATTTATTGATTTTAGTGATGAAGAAGGAAATCTCATTGATAGTCTGAAAATGTCACCAGATGAAGTGTTAGAATATGAGCATAATTCTAAAAATATTGATGAAAATATATTGCTTGGTAGTGATGAAGAAAAATCCAACGAACCCCTATTGTTTGATGGTGGTACATCTAAAAGTAATAATGATATAAATAAAATGTCAGAGAAAATAGAACCCGATGCTGAAACAGAAGTTAGGATAGCCACAGATATCATTACAAAAGAATTAAATACAATGGAAAATGAAAATATAAGTGTTGAACAAGAAAACATGTTACTTCAAGATGACCCTGAAGAAAAAAGGCTAGGTTTAGGCTCACAAGCTGAAAATATTACAAATTTGGAAAATATGGATGCAAATGAAAGTGAAGACTGCATTTTATCTTCACCTGCAAATAAATCAGATGAAAATAGTAATAAAATGAATGAAATAACTGATGAGGCAGAAAATATGATTGAAACTGAAACTGTTGAATGTACAAGATACACTGAAAATGATCATAAGTCAATAATCAATGATAACAGCCATAACATTGATAATGATAATAATATTATGGATATTAAAATTTTAGAAGAAATTTCCAATGACATTGACTTAACTCCTAAAGAAAATAAAAATCAAGAAGAATCATCAATTAAAAATGATTTGCAGATAAATCAAAAAACTAGAACTGTAATTACGAAAGAATCTCAAAATGTTAATGAAACTGTTAATCAACAAGAAATAAAACATGAATCTAAAAAGTCAGAAGATTATAATATAGGCAATGAAAATTCTGAATTTGATATTATAAATGAATCTAAAAGGCTTAATGTAACTATTGACCAAAAACCTTCTACATCTTATGCTGTAGAAACTAAAACAAATGAATCAGTTAATGACAACAAGAATGTTAATGAATTAATGAAACAGAAAATTAATGAATCTGAAACATCAAAAGATTTTATTATGGACAATGATAATTCAATGTTTGATAATGATGTAAATGAATCGGATAGTCTTGGCCTCTTAGCAGAAACGTCTAGGATAATGGAGGAGGATGAGGAACCAGATTATGATGATGATGGAGATGAAGACGATGACTTTGACCATTATGAAGACGGTATGTCTAGTTTGTTTTTATGTTTTAAGTATTTTTGATAATTTCAAACTGTATGCCATATATCATAGGCAAGGCAGAAATAATATTTTTTAGGAATTGAATTTAAGACACTTTGCACTCAATATACAATGTCGTCCTTCCGAGACATTCTGTATGCCTCATATACTCAATGCCATGCATGTCCAGGCATTGTCTTGTGACTAGAGGAGTTCAGTGGGAACTGAACCTACAAATATTGCGTTTACAGTCAGACACTTCTGCACCATGACATTTGTCTAATATATTGATATTAAATTTATTTTATTTTTTTTATATTCAGATGTTTTTTATTTGTTATTTATATATTTTCCTTACGTTCCATTTTTGTGTGTCTGTTTGCCAGGTAAGAAAGGCCTCTTCCAATCTTCTCCATTCTGGCCTATCTATGGCCACTTTACTCCATGTTGTTTCTGCCACTTGTCTAATAACATCATCTCACCTTTCCTGTGGTCTACCTCTCTTCCTTTTTCCTATATATTGATATTAAATATCTTAATAGGTAGATCATAACAATTAGTAATTTCTATCACTTTTCATGAGAAAATTGGACAGATTTAAGAGTCAAATTCAGAACTCAATGCTGCATTTTGCCTCTGCCAAAGCGAAGAAATTACAATATAAAATATCCCTTTTCCTTTCTTACAATCGGAAGCTTGTGCCTCTGCCCCACCACTGGCCTTAAACAAGGCATTTTTCAGATAAATTGTTTCTTTAAATTTCAATTTTAATTATAAATATTCAATTCCAGAAAGTAGCCTGCAAATGACAGCTGAGAATTCTGAAGATTCTAACGCCCAGCAATCAGAAACAGACACAAAGATGGATACAAAACATAAAGAGTTTATGTTTACTATCAATGATGTTACAAGTGATGCATTCAATCAAATAGCTGGGAAAAATGAGGAGGTAAATTTAGTAAATTAAATTATAATTAGACAGGTTCACGTTATATTCCGCATATAGGAAGGTAGGCAGAGGAAACTTAGTGTCAACACACTCTGTTTTCCACTTTCCGCCTAATTTTCGAGATATTGAGCGGTGGAATTCAACGCCACACTTAGTCTTGTTACCTGAGCGGTAAGGAAACGATAGTACTTCATTCCCTGATTGAAAATCGAACCCACATTCACATAGTATTTTAGGTGCAAAGAAATAGGCAGAAATTGAAGTGTCTTAACACTAAGTTCTGTTTCTGCATTCCATGAGAATATAAAAAATAATTATGCTAATAACATCGTTATTTTGTAAATAAACTGCTTAAACATAATTAATATATATTTATTTTTTCTTAAATTTGTAGACAGATGAAAATGAGATAAAAAATGAGGCTGAAGAAGCTGTAACTCCTGAAGATTCTTGTGATGCAGTGAGTAATTAGCATATTTTGGAATTGCAGAATACAGTGTGTGGTGTATCCTGCAATCCCAAAAGGAGAAATATATATTTTTTTGTTGTTACAGAATATTATAGAAAATGATCCCAATAATGTAACTGAGAATGATACAAAAGAAATCAAAACTGATAGCATTTTGAAACAATTACTATTCAAAGATGACGGTATGTTAATGCTTTTTATTTCTTAGTTCTGGTAAATAGTTGTCTAGAAATTGGGCAGTGCATGGGGAATGGAGTGCCTTAACACTAGGTTCCCACTGCCTACCCCGCTCTGCTTTTTAAAAATGTTTTACTTGCAAAGATAATATAATTATATATTTACTTTGTTTTAGAAGATTCATTGCAAGAACAAGAAAAAGCATCTGATAAGGATTGCGTTAAACAAATTAGTGAAATCGATGATTCAATTGTTGATTTAGAAGAGACTTCTTCTGATGAGGAAAGAGGTATGTTATCTATGTTTTATTTACATTATTCTTATTAAATATTAAAATAGTGATGGCAGAAAGTTTTGTAAAAGAACAGTTGGTCAGCCTACCAAAAGTAAAGTAGGTAGGTACTACTGACTAAGTAATTAAATGTTTAACTACTCATTTATGATAGTATTTCAATCAAGTTTTATTAAAAGTCTAATATTTTTTGTCGAGTTTTAAATGGCAAAATAAAGAAACATTCTGAGTTGATAATGTTTAACATAATTATTAAAGTATGAAAGTGTTCGCAAGCGTCTACTGGCAAGACGCAGCATGACGCAAATTTTACCGGCGAGAAAAATATAAAAACAGATTCTTTTTTCGCGAATTACATGTTTTATATATGCTGATAACAAAAAGCGTTTGTGTACTTATTATCATTCTTGTGTCGAAATTATTATTACTAGTGAATATGAAAAATTAAATATACATATATTTAAAATATGAACCTGCTCCTCTTGTAGTCTTGTATATGATCTACGATACTGACTTACAGATGACTATAAGCATATCTGTACGATAATTAATTTATGTAACTTAATTTTTTTCTTTATTTATGATTTTTTGTTCCAGAAAAATCATCGGAAAACCTGCCAGTTGAACATTTAGCGCCCACAGACAAAATAGACGTCGAAATAAATGAAGGAAATGAACCTGAAGATACAATCAATTTACCGAAAAAGACTGTCAGTTTAAGTTATTTATTTTATCCTTAGTAGTGAGCAAAGAATTATTTAAAAATAAGTCACGTTTTTGCTTATTTAGTAATCTACTTGCGTGCTGATCTTTTTTAAAATATTTATTTTTATCTAGCAGGGTAGGCAGAGGGAATCCAGAAACCTAGTGTTAAGACACTTTGTTCTTATTAAGACACTTCCGTTCTCCGCCGAATTGTCGAGGCATTGCGTGTTGAGTGGTGTATCTTAACGCCGCGCTTTGCTTTGTTTCCAGAGCGAAGAAATGAAAATATTAGATATTTTATCCCTCCCGGTGAGAATCGAACCTACAATCGTCGTGTTCACAGTGGCACGCTTGTGCGCCACGANGTAAGGGCGCCCCCTGCGGGACTCGAACCTCGGCTTGCGGCCGTCGAGCGGACTGGGATTTCACCTATGCTAAGCAAACCAGCCGCGACATGAAGTCGCGACTGGGGACAAATTAGACTACTCTAAGGGAGCTAACGGTCCCTAACCGCTGGGCCCGACCGCGCCGAGGCGCGACCGAGCCGTTGAATAAGCTGGACTTCGTCGTCGATTCCGTCGACGACGGTGTTTGTGTCGTGTGTGAGTAGTGTGTTTCCTACCTACATACGGGGCATTCGCTATAGTAATGGCGTCATCGGGGTCTAAAAGGACGCTGCGCGGGCGTCTACGTCTAGGGAGCGCGCTAGGGATGTAATCACACGCATTTACGATGAGGGGATTCGCGTGCGAGCCTGCGCGCTCAAAGTAGCGCTTCGCTAAGCGTTTGCAGTGCTCGTGAATCGATTCCAGTTCAAAGTCTCTATGTAGGTCGACGTTACGCACGAACCAGGGACAACCTGATGCGATACGTAAGAATTTATTTTGTACCTTTTGCATGGGATCTAGCTTAGTGTGCGCGAACGCTACACAAGCATAAGAGAGGACGGGTCTTATACAAGTTTTGTATAGTGTCAGCTTATTTCTAAGTGACATTTTACTACGCTTGTTAATGAGATAGTATAATCTATTAAGAATGAATTTAGCTTTATTGCAAGCTTTCGTGACGTGGGGCTTGAAGGAAAGTCTAGAGTCTAATGTGACACCTAGATATTTGACCTCTTTTTCCCAGGGAATGGCTTTATCTAATAGATAGATGGTAGAGATTTGCTCTGAACGAGCGCGAGGGAAGAGTATCGCTTTACTCTTTTCTGGATTAACCTCGATTCTCCATTGGCGGAACCACACACCAAGTGCGCGGGCCGCTTTCTGAAGTCGATCGGCTATTATGCGTGTGTTACGCGAAGAAGTGTATAGAGCGGTATCATCAGCGTCCATAGCCAAGTGTACATCCCTGGTACGAGGTATGTCTCTTGTGTACAGCGCGTATAACATAGGAGAGAGGGTTGAACCCTGGGGGGCGCCTGCGCGAAGGAGGCGAGGAGAGGAGAGAGTTCCTTCTACTTTATAGCGGAAGTATCTATTTGACAGAAAATCCCGCAGGATGCGCACGAGACAGTCTGGCAAGAAGGAGCGCCGCAGCTTGAAAATCAAACCGTTATGCCAGACCTTGTCAAAGGCTTTCGCTACATCGAGAAAAATGGCGGCAGTGTGTCTGCGGTAGGAAATTTAATTCTTCAGAGCTAAGAAAACTATACATAATATTGAATTTATACATTATTTTAAGAAGTTTTATTAGTTTTTTTCTTTAACAGAAGACATCGGAGAAGAATGAAGAAGAAGAAGACAATAAAACAACTGAAATTAAGGTATCTATACAAATATAATAAATGACTGATTTGAATTGACAAAAACATATTTTATATACAAAACTCTCAGTGGGTGAGATCGACTTGTGATGCACCGTTTTTTACACATGGCTTTTATGTATACCTCTTTTATTTCAGAAATCCCAATTAGGCTTAGAAGTGTACAATTTAGATTCTGATGACGATGAAACATCTGAACAAAAAGTTGAAAAACAAAATGAAGGTATGTTAAAATATTGTAAATTTAGTTAAATTGAAAAAAATCTCGAAATATACGCCTCATTAAGAAGTTCAGTAGTTTGATTTGTTTAGTTAAATTTAATATTTCAAATTTAGTAGTAGGGCCTTTATATTTTATATAATATATTTTCTTATAGTGGTATATGTGACAACATTGCACCAATTTTAATTATAGTACAGTACAGTCGTTATATTTGCAGATTTAATTAGTTTTAAAAATAAAATCAGCTTCACGCTATATCTCGCACACAGCAGGGTAGGCAGAGGAAACCTAGTGTTAAGACACTCCGTTCCCGATTTTCTGCCGAATTCTGGCATCGCATCAGGCATTGCGTGTTGAGTAGCAGAACTCAACACCGCGATTTGCTTCGACACCAGAACGAAGAAATGGAAATATAAACGTAAAAAAATATTTCACTTCCTCGAGTGGGGATCGAACCCACAACCGTCGCGTTACAGTCACATCCTGCCGCCGTGCCGCTGCGTCACGTCGGCCTCTAATTTGAATACTTTCAAAATTCTAAATTCGCACATACAGTCGCACTTGTAAAATAAAGTAATTTCCTATTTCTTTAACAGTTCCAGAAGAAGCCAACCAAAAAGAACAAATAACAAGAACTAGTGATGTACCAAAATGTATAAATAAATCGTGTCCCAAAACTAGTTACGATTTTTACATAGCGAACAGTCAAATTGTTAATTTTTATGATGGCGATAAAAAAAAACGTCTGTACATTTGTCAAGTTTGTTTAGATGTCGTGGATGTGCGAAATAAGGTATGATTTTATACTAAAATTAAATTAAATTAGTTTCCCGCTGTATTCCGTATATGACAGGTTAGGCAGAGGGGACCTAGTGTTAAGAACTGCGCTCCTCAGGCACCGCCTAATTTTAGAAATTTTAGAGATTACGTGTTGATGGCGGTAATCAGCGCCGTGTTTTATCTTTTTATCACAGCGGAGCAAGGGAATAAAAGCCCCCCAACAAATAATGTCTCAAAAATTTGACGGTACGTAAGGAACAAAGTTTCTTAGTAATAATCTCCCACTCTATATCCAACTAAATGCGGGATAGAGTGTGAAGTAAATATTTTCTTAAAATTATATTATTTTGAGTATAATAGTAATAATAATGTCTTTTTTTAATAAAAACATATTTTCTTATATAGGAACTAATAAACGGTCTAAAGGACTTTACTCCACTACTAAAATTGAGTCCAAAAAAATGTAGAGAAGAATTAGTAGAGATATCCGATTCCGATTCAGATGGTGAAATTGAAATGAATGATCAAAATGCACTTATTATAGGAGAGGATGGTGCCAAGTGAGTAATTTTTTAAGTATTACTCCACACTTACGAAAGAATAATACTTTTTTTATTATAGAAAACATAAGAATTTGCACCTAGCCGGATTTGAATCGGCGCCTCTTGCTTCGTTCCGACCGTACTAAGCCATACATTCCTTACAACTTCTTTGTTTAAGTAAGTTGTTTTTTTTTTGGTTAGGTTTTTTAGGTACGCAGAGGGAACCTGTATTAAGACACTCCTGACCCCACGCACCGCCGAATTTTCGAGCCATTTCGTGTTGAGTGGCGGAACTCAACGCTATGAGGCAAAATACCCTCATTACAAGGGCGAGGAAATTAAAATGTCATTTAATTCACTTTTTTGAATCAATTATGCGAATCGAACCCAAAACGTGCTTACAGTCACGTGTTACTACGGCTTCGATATAATTTTGTTAAATAATATTTTATAATCACCAGAATGGTCGAAGATAAATTAGCGGACATGTTCAATGAAACGTGGATCAAGTACAAAATGGATGATCGTTTGAAGGAATCAAAAGACACTTTGCAAGAGGAGATGAGTAGAATAGAAAGTGAGTATTTTTAATATAATCTGTTTTTTTCACGATTTTCTTATATAATCAAGTTTTATCTTTCGTTGTGTGACTATTATTATTTTTTTAAAACAAATCAAAGAATATTGTTGATTTTTATAGAATTAACTGTAATATTTTTAATTAATTTATTAATTAACTGAATAAATCTTAATTTTGTTTACAGAAGAAAGTAAAGAACTAAATGACCTATTGAATGAGTGTCAAGCTGTCACTGATAAACTAAGGAACGACTTGTACGCAGCATTCGAACCCAGTATCGTAGAATTGCCAACCTTGACAGTTTTCGATACGCCTACTTGCTCTGTATGTATAAATATTACAATCAGATAGGTAAATGCGGCGTTGAGTTCCGCCACTTAATACCCGATGTCACTATTATTTGAGTGGAAAGTGAAGGATCTAGACACTTCTTCTTGTTTTGAAAGTGACTGAGGAAATGAAAATATTAAATAATTCATTCCACCAAGTGGGAATCGAACCCACAACCGTCGCGCTTAGAGATGCACTGCTGTATCCCTGTGCCACTATGGACATATTTTTTATAATTAGAAAATATTTTTAGCTAGTAATTTATTTAAGTATTAGAAAACTTTTGTTATTTTATATATTTTAATAGTTTTATTTAATATATTTTTTCAGTATTCATGTACAGCAGCAAATCAAGTACGTATGTACATTTTATATATTTTTATATTTTTAAATAAATCTTTCTGTAGTGTCTGATTTTAAATACTACCGGTACTACTGTGGGTTCCATTTTCGGAGGGAATTTCTGTTAATTATGTACAGCCAACTTCAGGGCGGCCACGACCCGTAGGCCGTATAATCTGAAAACAGCTTTTTATTTTATAAGTATAGATGAGAAGCACTTGCTTCATAGCACTAAAGTACAGCCGAGCGCAACGTTAAGTGTCGACTGTTAATCCTAACAAACTATTGGGCTTGTTTATTTTCTTTTTATTTTTTTAGTTTTTTTTTTGAATTGGGGTCAAAATATTAAATCAAAATAACAATGTTGTATTTTTTACAGAATGTTATAACTACAAAAGACTTGACAGTATCGAAATCTAAGTGCAGTCTATCGCCGAGTAAAGAAGTGCTGGCCAAACGACCCGCCATACCATTGGGATATTCGCCTTTGAAGGAAAAAGTTAGATATGTATTATTTTTCACCTTCGCACGTATTCCACAAACGCACGCTGATCCCGGGTCGGCAGACGGAACCTAGGAACTTGCGTTCCTCACTTTCCTCCAATTTTTTAAGGCGTGTTGAGTAGCGGAACTCAACGCCTCCGTTTACCTAGTTACCAGAGTGGGGAAAATGAAAGCATTACATATTTCATTTCCTCGAATGAGAATCGAATCCACAACTGTCGCGTTTAAAGCAGCACCCTTATGTCGCTGCGCCACGACGGCCTCTATATAACTTTAATGTGTTTGAAGTGTCATTCTTTACCTAGTAAGTAAAATATTAAAAGTAGAATATTTTTTTAAAAAACGTGTAAAAATTTTTCCGAACCTTAGACGGTTTCCAAGAGGCAAGGGGTTCAAATGCCGATAATTTTTTTATACATTTATTAAATCAGTATGGTATACTTACTTAAAAGTATGGTATACTTCAAAAAAGTTAAACAAAAAGATTTTTATAGTAATCTTTTTAATATTGTATGAATACATATTTATTTATTTGTCTGTTTCTTTAGGAATCGAGCACCCCTCTAACAACAACTGAGAAAGTGGAAGATGATGTTAGTATACTCATTTATAGATAAAAAATAAAACACTTCGTCCAATATGTTTATTTATATTATTTATTTATGTTGTGGTACAAAAGACAGACCAAATGAAAGCATTTTCTCCTACAAAAAATAACTATTCAACAATGTCTTATTATTAAAGTTATTTTAATACATTTTATGATTTGGGTATCTAAACCTTTAAAAGATTGAATTATATGTATATATATATATATATATATATAATTCAATCTTTTAAAGGTTTAGATATATATATATATATATATTAGGCAACTCAATGTAATTTTTAAAAATCGATCTGTAGGTATTCCTGCGTTTGGGCGAAGCTAAAAAAATTTACACTTGTTAAGACAGTTCCTTGTTGAATTTTTTTTCTGTTGTACACGTGGGTTCGCCTGTTTAAACTTATTGTTATATTACAGCTAAATTACACAAAGTGTTTACATTCATTAAAGCCTATGTGTTCTGATAAATAAGCTATATTACTGTTAAAGTTTCATCTTAATTCGTTCAGTAGTTTTTGTGTGAAAGTAGAAAACAAAACCGTCCACACACATTTACATTAATAATGGTAGTAGGATCATATATATTTTTAATTTCTAGTTCCAAGAAGTATCAGTAGTGAAGTTATCAGCGGAGTCCGCCCCAAAAGACCTCCCTCCACCCGGGGATGTTTTACCCACGCCCCTCAAGATCGGGATGACAGTGTACGCCATGAAGAAACCACTGTGCGCGTGGATGAAGGCCAAGATTGTGGAGATTACGCCTAAGGGGGGACCCGTAAGTAATATTTATAAATAAATAATATGAAATTAATTCGAAGTTTCAAAGTCACGTTCAAAGTTTCATTTATAAACTAACAGATACATACATACATACGACCGAAGCTAATAAAAGCGTGTATAAATATATGTTTCTTATTATGTAACCCAAGATATTGATAATATAATTATTATCAAAATGGTATGGTATGGTAGAACTCCAAACAATATTTACGCAAAATACAATAAATTGTTCGCTCATAAAATATTTAACAATAATTGCCTTTTTCAAAATAAAATTATTGATATTTTTTTTGTTAAGACACTCCGTTCTCCACGCACCGCGACATCGCCTTTTGAGTAGCGAAACTCACCGCCGCATCGTCTCTTGTTACCAGAGAGAGAAAATGAAAACAATTCAATCCCTCAAGTGAGAATCGAACTCACACGCTACCGCCTCTACATATTTTATTTTATATTTACATAATTATTTTCAGAACGCTTTTACAGTTTGCAGAGTTAAATTCGAACATAAATTAGGCAAACAGTTGTTTAAAACGGTGCCAGCAAGGTACTTAGCCTACAGCGAACCTCCGGACGTTAGATTGACAATAGGTAAGTAACGTTTACCTAAATGGGTAAGTAGATTTATAAGAGTTTTTGTCAGCACCACTATAAATGAAACCACAGTTTTAACTAGCGCTGACGCTTCCATCCCATATAGTAAAAAAGGAGATTTTGGGTTGGGACGCTATATTTTTGTTTTTTAAATTTATTTGTGTATATTGTGTAACGAAAAAATAATTTTAATAAACAATAGTCATCACATTTGGTAATGACATAACATGAATTTGACATACTAATTATGACATTGACATACTAATAATTATAATTTTGGTCATCATCAAACTGCTTATTGGTTTATTTTTATTTTCATTTTCATCCACCTTCCAATTTTCGTGTTGGAAGGCGGAACTCAAAGCTGCGCTTTGTTTTGTTATTGGAGAGACGAACTTAAATTATTCCCATGTCACAGTTGTAGATTCGATTCCCTCTCAGGAGTATTTTACCGCCTTCTGAGTTGGAATCGAGCTCACAACCGTGCCGTTTATATTTAGACACTGTACCGTTGCACGACGACGTAAAAATTTATTATTTAGATTATATATTTTTTTCATTTTTATTATGTCAACAGGTCGTCGAATCATAGCGATGTTTAAAGATAATAACAAAACAGAATCATATTATTCGGGCATCGTCGCTGAAATACCGAATCCGGTTAATTCTTACAGGTGAGGTATATTTAATATACTTATTTTGCCTTACTTTTTTAAGAAAACATGTAAAAATGTTAAATTATCGGGATTTGAACCCTCGCCTCTTGGAAACAGTCCATACGAGACTTATGAGAACGAGTACCTTAATGGTCAGAGCGCGCGGACAGTAAACACGAGGCGCGGGTTCAAAGTCAAAGTTAAATTTTTTATTAATCAAAAAATAAATATTTACTAAACGGAGTAACAAAAAATAAAATTGTTAAAAATAATTTCAATATTTCCTAGGTACCTAGTTTTCTTTGACGACGGCTACGCCCAGTACGCGCCGCACGCGCACATACGTCTAGTGTGCGAGTGCGCCAATCTCGTGTGGGACGAAGTTCAAACCTATTCGCGGGAGTTTGTGAGGAAATACTTGCTGGCGTACCCCGAGAGGCCGATGGTTAGATTGCATGCGGGACAGAACTTGAAGACTGAGTGGCAGGGTATGGAGTTGGAATCCTTATTTTTTTTTAGTTTTACGTTCTAAAAAGCGTTCTTATAAAATTTAACAGTTGTGTGTCGGAGCTTAACGTCGCGATTTGTCTACTATAGTGGGAAAGTCGAACTCACAGCCATCGAGCTGTTTCAATGCGAAACTATGTCTTTTAATATTATAAAGCTGTAGAGTTTGTTTGATCGAATGTGCTTATCTCAAGATCTACTGGTTCGAATACAAAAAATCCCTTTGTGTCAGATAATCTAATCATCCGGAAAGGCGTTTTCTTCCTATGGTATCTGCGGTCTTAGTTACCTCCCCCACATAGATTGTGTCATGTGTCATACACAGCAGAATAGTTTCTTTTTGCTTTACAGAAGGCATTACGTGTTGAGAGGTGGAACTCAACGCTGCCTCATGGGAGCGAGGAAATGAAAATATTAAACATTTTATTTCCTCGTGTAGGAATCGAACTCACACTCCCGTTTACAGTCACATGCTTGTGTGTGTGCCACAATTGACCTCAATAGTCATTTCCATAGTTTAATAATAAGAAATCTATTAATAATCAGGTAAATGGTGGCCATCAAAGGTATCGCGTGTGGACGCCTCGCTAGTGGAAGTACTGTTCATCGGTATCAACAAGAGGGAGTGGATATACCGCGGCTCAACGCGCCTCGCACCGTTGTATCTGGAGTTCAAAGCCGCGGAACGTCACCGGTCTAGGGCCATGCCTAGGACTCAGTTGCAGTCAAGGGTGAGTTGTGGCTTTTGTATTTGTTTTGTTTTTGTATGATTTTAGGTGTTTGTGATTGTTAACAACTGTTATATATTTTATATTCATGAGATGAAATTATTATTTACATTTCTCTCTTTTGGAATAAAACTAAGTGTGGCGTTGAGAGTTCTGGGGTCCCTCACTCTCTCTGGGGTTTATTTTTTATTTATTGCTAACCGACTTACAAAAAGGTTCGTACACATTACATATATAAGTGTATGTTTGTACGTAATATTGTTGTAATTGGATAATATTTGAGTATTACAATCTATTTAGGCTTCCAAACGCTTAACACGCGTGCAAAATGTTGTAAGTTTAGAATGCCTATTGTATAGAATGCTTGTGTGTTGGTTCATAAATTACTCAGGAACTAACGTTATTCGAGAACGATCTAAGTTTCATCAAAATCAGTACAGTACTTCGGAGAAGACAAGAACAATATAAGAACATAAGTTATTGACGGACATTTCAAGTCGATTTTTTTAAAATGACTTTTTAAGTTTACGTTTCTTTTTTTAGAGAAATATGCCTTATGTTGAATATACGAGATCAGAAGAACAAAGTAAAACAGACACACAACAACCAAAAACGACTCAACAACAAAATGAGGTGAGAAATGGATAGTGATAATATTAGTTTCTTTTTTATATATTAGTCTAAAAATAATATTTTTTGATATTAAGGTATATATATATCTTTTCTGCATTTCATTTCTCATTGTTTTGTAATTTAGCCTTCGATAAATTGACTATCCAAAACAAAACAAAAAATCAATTCTAACCAAATAGTTCCTGGGACTAGCGCGTTCAACCAAATAAACTCTTCGGCTTTTTAATAAAATAAATTTTATTATTATCTCAGGAGCTTCGTCGTCAAAGAGCTGTTGCAAAAAAATCTACGAGTACTACAGTACCGCCGCCGCAACAAAATGTTGCTAATTTAGACAATGTCTGTAGTAGAGTGGTGGTAAGTATCATATAGAGTTGTTGTCTTAATTACAAGAAATCTTATATAGTAAGAAAAGTAAGGCCGTCGTAGCGAAGTCTGGCTATAAAGGCAATGGTCGTAGAATCGATCACCATTTGAAACTATGATTGTATTTGATTTTCATTTCCTCTGGTAGATAAAGACTACGTTAATTAAACACTTAATTCTCGAAAATTGCGTGGAGAACGAAGTGTCGTAACACTAGATTTCTCTGCCTACAATTGATCATTCATGTTGTGACAAATAAAGTATGAAGCTTCAAAAAATGAGGCAATCACTCTGTTCTTCACATTTTGCCAAATTGAAATATATTTAACATTTCCATTCATGGAAATTTGGTTAATTATGATTATTTTTGTTATTTTCTAGTATTATACACCAAAAAGTGCTGTGAAACCTCTCAAAATGGTGCCACACACTTGTACCCCGAGGTGTAAGAGGAAAGATGTGTTAGCGCTGAAAGATCTAAGGACTTACAATCCTTTGGCGAAACCGTTATTAAGTGGATGGGAGAGGTAAGGAGGTAGTAGTAGGTTCATATTTTGGTAATCTAGCTTATGGTTTTTTTTGCCATGCATATAAATTAAAGCAATATAAAACTGTTATTTTAGTAATTAATATTCCTCTTCAAAAAATTGTCATTTGGTTCCACGATGTTAACAATAATACTTTAGCTTCAATTATTGTAGTTTTAGTATGTCGGTAATATATAAAACAAAAAAATGTAAAATGATTCTAATGATGATAAGGCTATTGTGGCACAGAGGTACAAGTGTTGGGTATGTGGTAGGATTCTCACTCGAGGAATGAAATTTTAATATTTTTATTTCCACGTTCTGGTAACTGGCAGTAGAACACGCGATGCCTCGAGAATACGGCAAAAAGTAGAAAGTGCTTTAATGGAAACGGTATGTCTTAATATTAGGTTCCTATGTTCCATCTGCCCCGCTATTTGCAGGATACAGCGTGAAGCTAAAAAAAGATGATAAAATAAACACTTCTATTAATCTTTATTAGATTAATTATAATGATATTAATAGTAGATTAATTCATTAAGTAGGTTAATTTAATTTAAAAAATTACAAATTTCTGTTGCCCATGAAATAGATAGAAAAAAAATAAATAAAAATAACTTTTTAAAGTATATATTTAGAATTTTTTTTAATATTTTCAACAGACAAATAATAAGATGGAAGTGCAACAAAGAAGTGATGTACAAAGCACCCTGCGGCAGACGGTTGAGGAACATGAAGGAACTCCATAAGTATTTGAGAGATATACAATCGGACATGGCGGTGGACTTATTTGATTTTTCCCCAGTCACGCATTGTTTAGCCGAATTTGTATTGAATAACTGTTTTGTAGGAAAAAAGGTGAATATCTATTTTAATTTTGGTTGAAAAACGGTAATAATGATTTGGCCATGGCAAAAATATTTATGATGAAAAAGTGAGCGTTAAGAGAGTTAGGGGGAGACCTCGGCTGACCTTCGGAAACGGTATCAAAGATATTGTATAAAGATGATGACAGTGGACGAGGCGAAAGAGGTATGTAGAGACCGTAGCATTTGGCGCTCCTTTCTCTCTGACTACCCCGACTCCGTTCCCTCTAACTAGGTTAGGATAGGTTCTCTCTTATTATGTTAGGTTAAAAAGGTTTAGGATTTTAATTTGCACAAAAAAGATATATGGCGATGTATTGGTTTGACTTCCCTCGTTACATGTTGTTTGGCCAAATTGGTGTGAAATTACTATTTTGTTGGGAAAGATATGAACCACTTTACTTAAGCGGTGTTTTAATCGAAAAATAGCAAATATCGTATTTTTGGTTAAATCGATATTATTTTGTCCTCTTTAATTTTGGTTCAATGTTTTGTTTGCCAACGCCGCGATGCAAAAAAGTTCTGGTGTAAAAGCAATTTTTCAATATTGCGTGTGTAGTGCGATTATACTTAAGACGGCAACGAATTTAATAACGTTATTAAATTGAACCCACAACTATCTCGTGTATGTTCAAATACAAATATTGGAGAAATATAGAATTGGATATGGCGGCGAATTTATGTGACTTTTCTCCCGCACGCATTCATTGGACGAATTTATTTTAACTGCTTTGTTGGGAAAAGGTGATTATATATTTTTTTACTCAACAAAGGCACAGTTAAAGAAATAGTTAAAAGAATAGATAGAGAGTGAAGAAACATGTTGTGTTAAGTGTCGGAACCCAATCGTTAAACGGGTTTTTTTTATTTATTCGACTTTATTTTTTGTTTTTTGATTCAAGTATAAGAGCAATTTATGAACAAGTAATTTGAAGTTGAGTTTGAATTTGAACAATTTGAGTTTGAGTGTTGGAATCTAATAATGCTATTTGTATATTGAACAAAAAAAATCATATTATAATTTTTTCCTTAAAAATGAATTGATCCCATAACTGTCATATGTACAGTCAAATTATGTATAGCTTTTTGGAAAAAAATACAAAACCAGTGCAGTTTTACCATGCTTATCCTGCAGTATCTACCATTTGCTTGACCATTTAGACATTGGTTTAGGATTATTATGATTAAAAAGTATATAGAAAATTGGTAGGACATAATGCGTTACATTTCGCCACATAATAGACATAATCTATGGGCGACGTGGAGAATAATAACTTGTTTATTTATCACCTAAAATAATGCCAAAAATTATTAATATTAAGGTTTTATTCATAGATCAATGAGTTTGTATAAAACTTTTACATTTTTAAATATATACTCAAAATTGATGTTTTTATTATAAAGGAAAGAAATGAATTAAATAATTTCTTTTTTTTCTCATGTCTGACAGATATACGAGGTATATTTTATTAAATAAATTGTTCAACTAAGCTGCTGAATTTTAAACATTTTACAATTATTATTGAAGTCAAAATTATTCTTCATTTTTTAAGCAAGTACTATAAACAGTATAAATACAAAAAACATCAACAATCTATTAGAATTAATTAAAAACTCAATCTTATGTGACATTTCTAATAAGTTTTTTAAAATATATTTTTTTAATTCGATAAATAACAGTATTTCGTTCGTGTACCCTGAACGAAATTTAAAATTCTCTATACAGAATAAAATATATGTATGTAAAATTAATAAAATTAATAAATTATTTATTTGTAATTAAATCCGTTTCTAGGATTTATCACACGGCAAAGAAAACGTACCAGTGCCCTGTGTGAACTACTATGATAATTCATTACCTGAATTCTGCTCATATAATACAGAGAGGACGCCCACTGCGGGGGTTCCCCTCAACTTGGACCCCGAGTTCTTGTGTGGATGCGATTGTGAGGATGACTGTGAGGTTGGTACATCTATCTCTCTCTTACACATATTACCACACATACAACACACAAATCTCAAATCAAAAAATCTTTCTCAAATCAAAAAATCTCTCTTACAAATACTACGTGTGTAGTTCACAGTCGTATTTCACAGTCACCCTCTGTGTAGAGGGTAACTGTGAAATAAGTATATCTATCTCTCTCTCTTACACATGTAAACATATGTACTTTGTGTCTCACTTACACTATATCTGTCTCTCTTTCACATATAAAGCCACAGGCACTTTCTCTCTCAGGCACTATCTCTTACTACTATAAATAGACATTTCTCTCTCTGTATGTAGTATCCCTCTCCCTGGTCTCTCCCTCAAAGCATAATAGTTAATATATATTTAACCCTTTTTTTTTCAATTTGTCATCTATTTACACAATACAGAGTAGAGAGTTCTGCTCTATACGGACCTCCCAGTTCTTGTTTGTAGATAGTATACATAAAAAACGACTTTATACATCACTGGCATTGATTTCGACGATGCATGCGGAACAGAGTGTTTAACACTAGGTTCTTTCTGCCTACCGTGCTAAATGCGGGATACAGCGTGAAGCTGTAAATATTATTTTTTATATGTTTTAGGATAAAACAAAATGCGCCTGCTGGAAGATGACACTAGAAGGGGCAAAAACAATAGGCTTAGAGGGAAACAATGTTGGTTATTCGTACAAGAGACTGCCGGAACCATTGCCGTCTGGGATTTATGAATGTAACTCTAGGTGAGGTTCTGCACTTATATTATAAAGCTGAAGAGTTTGTTTGGTTAATCGGTAATCTCAAGAACTACTGAAAGTTTTGTGTTCCATAGTCCATTTATCGAGAAAGGCTATATTACAACATGTGAACTGTTCTGATGTAACCCGCTTAGAATGGGTCTATATGTCATTACCATTTAACTACCGTGGGAAAGTAAAAACTGGTTGTTATTATATTTCACAGGTGTAAATGTAAACATACATGTCTCAACCGCGTCGCGCAACATCCTTTGCAACTCAAATTACAAGTAAGTTTTCTTTTTAATATTAATACTTTTTTACTATTATTTGTACGTGTTTGTTTTACTAAGAATCCTTTGAATGTACCTACTTATTCTTTGACATTTTTATTTTTGTTTTATAGATAAATATATATTGTATTTATAGAATATGTAAGTTATTTATGTGTTAAACAACGTTTGTAAGAGTTATCATTAGTCATGGGCGCATGAGCTTACCCAAAAATAATCTTACCTACCCCAGAAATTATACTAACAAAAAATTAGACCTGAAGAAAAAAACCTTTTTAGTTTAAAAGTCCACGATAATACGAAATATATTATAAATAAAGAGTGAATTATGCTTATAGTAATAATGTATTAAATATTTTCCAGGTATTTAAAACAGCAAACCGTGGATGGGGTATTCGAGCGTTAAACGATATACCCAAAGGTGCTTTCCTTTGTGTTTACGCAGGAAATTTACTTACAGATGCTACGGCCAATTTGGTATGATATGTATAATTTATTTATTAAATATTTTTATTTATTTACTTACATTTTAATGTGCGCAATTCAATATCCTCATTAGGAAAAACAAAAGAGAAAAAAATATAATTGATGAGCAAAAGGCGGTCTTATTTTAATTATTAATTAGTGATTTACCAGACTTTTGGGTTAGAAAATATATGTGATAATATAGAATGGTTTTTAGTTAGCTATTTTACAATTTCTTTTTGTTTTTAGCATAACATTTTTAGAGGTCACCGTCGTGATTTGCGACATAGAGTGTAGTGTCAATCGCGACGGTTGTGGGTTCAATTTCCACTCGAATCAACGAAAAGCATCCATATTCAAAAACAATTACATTTATAATATTATTTTTAATGAAGATTAAAGTATTATTGTAATTGTTTTATTCTTATTTTTTTTATTCCAGGACGGTCTTAACGAAGGTGACGAATATCTAGCGGAATTAGATTATATAGAAGTAGTGGAGCAAATGAAGGAAGGATACGAGGAAGATATACCAGAGAAAATAAAGAAACTTGATAAAGTGAGAGTTTCAATGATGAATCACGAATGTATATAGAAATTTGTTTGTAATGGTGTATTTTATATAAAATTTCGATACAATCAGGTCTTCATGTTACCGCGGGGTAGTGCCTGTCTGGTATCGCGATGTTTGTGTGTTTTTATATTTTTCCACTTATCTGCTCTGAACACACAGCTACAGTTTAGTAGAGAGAGAAAAGTTCTTCTTTTTCAAATATGGAATAACATTAAAAAATATTAAAAGTGATATTTATTTATCTACTTTATTACTAAGGAATCACCTAAAGAAGCATCGGAAGAGTCGGAACAGGAAGCCTCTTCGGAAGAAGAATCGAATGCAAGTAAATATGAGGAACCAGATGATGACTTCCAACCAGGCAATATAACTAACTCGGTATCTGAGTTTAAGTAAGTGTTGGTAGACTTGGGAGACACGGCAAACTCATAACACGAGGGGTGTTTGACATGTTTTCTTAGGATGTGAAATAAAACAAATAATGTTCAAAGCAAATCATTAAAGTAATCATGAAATAAATTTTTAATGTGTGTTTTAATGTATTCTACACAAAAAATAATACAGATGGAAAATATTATAATGGTTCCCCATTCTTTCTTATTAATAACACACACTTAAATTTTATTGTATATTATTCTATTATTATATTACATTATTCTAGTTAAATTTCACTTGTTTGGTGCAATAGTGACGCAATTGCATATTTAAATATGTGAACGTATGCGAAAAATGAAGTCGAATTGATAACCTCCTTTTCTTACAGAAGTTGGTTAAAAACGATTTATAAATGTCCCGTCTCTGCCACTCATAAATGGACCGTCCCCGCCGTTATAAATGTAAAAATTTTGTGAGGACGGATGTTTGTTCACATTCCACTCAAAAACAACTGAACGGATTTAGATGAAACTTTACTTTATAATATAGCTTTTATATCAGAATAACACATAGGCTACTATTTGTATAATAATTTAGTATATTTTTTTTATAATGCAGCGGTAAGTTTAAGCGGGGCATAAGATCGTTTATAGTATTGCATAAAGTGCAAATACATCGTTTTTGCATCAAACGAACGATTAAGTTCTATTTTTCTATTTTTTACAGCAAACGTTTACGAAGAAGACATTCGAAGAAGGACAAAGAAAATTCAGATCATAAAGACAGTGAAAAGAAAGAAAAAGAACCAGAAAAGAAAGAAAAATTAAAAGAAGAAAATCAAGATGAAGATTGTATCACTATTAGTGATGATGAAGAAGGTATGGTTGTAATAATTGTAGTGGCAAAATAACGGTGTCTTTTTTCTGACCAACTTACTTTTTCGATATAACTTGTTGCATGACGGAACTTAACGCTGTGCCTTGTTTTGTTAACGCGGCGATATATTACGATAATTTTTCTACGATTTTATATTGTTTATTTATATCGTGTATATGATAGATTACATTATAAAGATACATTTATACTAATATTATAAAACTGAAAAATCCAAAAATGAAAAAGTCACTAATCGCAGGAACTATTGATTCGAATTGAAAAAATAGTTTAGTGATGTTTAGTTAATTTATCGAAGAAGGTTGTAAATATCAATAAGCACAAGATATATAATAAAAAAAATTGTGTCTTTTTACAGTTCGAGAGCCATCTTGTTTCACGGCGGCAGCTGGTATGGGAGCAAATGAATTTATATCTAAATATAGGTAACTATTTATGTGTTGTAGTAAATTATTTTAACTATGTTGTAAACAAACGATTTTCTTAGTCCGTTTGAATGGGATATGGCTTTAAAAGAAGTAAAGCCCATGACAGCTAGACCATTATTTTTTTATAAATCTTCTCTCTCATAATTTCTCTTCTTTCTTTTCTTTCTCTTTTCATTCACTCAAAACCAGCTAAAACTATTGGAGAATATAACAATTGGATGGTGGTTGCTTTGCCAGTTAGGTAAATAAAATGCATGAAATAATACCTAACTTTAGTAAAATTTATAACAGGAATAACTTTTATTTCTTTGGAATAATATAAGAAATAACGTGTTGCATTGCCAGACTCTTAACACGTTTTCAACTCCTGCCAGACACCTCCAAGCCCTTATAAATTACAAGCGCGTCCACGTTTTTTATATTTATATATGTTATTTTAGCTCCGTCCGCTCCCTTTTCGGCGAGGACGAAGCTTGTTACATCATGGACGCGAAGGTACAAGGAAATATAGGCAGATATTTAAATGTAAGTTGTATTATTTATGTGTTTTTTTAGCTTCACGCTGTATCCTGCATATATCATTGTAGGTAGAAGGAACCTAGTGCTAAGACACTCCGTTCCCGATTTCGCCGAATTCTGTTTTGAGAGTGGCAAGACACACTGCCGCACTTTGCTTTTATACCAGAGCGAAGAAATGAAAATATTGAATATCTAATTTCCTCAAATGGAAATCAAACCCACAACCTATCGCGTCTTCACTCTCACGCTTGTGCCCCTGCGCCAGCACTGGCCTCAAAAAATGAAGAAATGAAGATATTAATTTATTTTAATCCATTCACAGCATTCATGTTCCCCAAATGTGTTCGTGCAAAACGTATTCGTGGACACCCACGACCCTCGTTTCCCCTGGGTCGCGTTCTTCGCGCTCTCGTCCATAAAGTCCGGCACGGAGCTGACCTGGAACTACAACTACGACGTGGGTTCGGTTCCCGACAAGGTGCTCTACTGTTACTGCGGGGCGCCCAATTGTAGGGGACGACTGTTGTGAGCTAGGTTAGTGGGTTTTTTTTAGTTTTTAGGCGCTTAGTAAGCTTGGCAAGGAGAACCTAAAGTATTATTTTTGTAAGGTCTATATAATTAAAAAACTATTTTTACTATACAAAAGAAGCTTCTTCTAAACACTTGAATTTTTAAATCATTTTGAAAGAATTGTGTTATCTATAGTGTATATTCATTTAATTTATTTTATATATATTGAAGTATTAAAGCACGTTTCTAAGGAACAATAATTCTTGTTATTACTTTAATACCATTTAATCACCGTATAAAATATTTTTTCATGGATTTTTTTTGAAACTTTGAGTCTAGTTTTTAGTTATAAATTAAATTCATTTGGAAAACTTGGTTGTAGCAATATATTTTTTAATAAGATTTTAATAATATTAGTGAGAAACATTAAAATTTATTGTGAACCTTAGTCAATACGAGATTTAGTAAATACAGTCTCAATACATATAGTTTCTTTTTATTTTCAGATATCATGTGTAATAATAATATAAAGGAAGAAAATGCGGTTTGTGTTATAAATAATGTATGTCTCAATGCTTTGTATTATTCTTAAATGGTAATTAAATATATAATCAGTCATTAATTAGTGTTATTATTTTTTTACACATCGTTTTTTTCAATATATGCATTATTTTTAAATGAATAAAAAGATTCAGACAAAAAAAGAACATAATTAACCAAGTCTAATATTATTCAACTCAATTGTTTTTTTTACCAAGTGGTGAATTATTGGAGATTTATAATTTTCATAGTTAAACATTTATGAATTAAAATTAATTATGTTTTAAGTTAAATTAAAAAGAATGTACTAGTCGCGGCGCAGAGGGTTGTGACTTTAAAGAAGACAGCTCAGCTCAACACGGAATGTCTCCAGAATCCAGAGGAGAGCGAGTAATGGAGTGTCTTTATGCTTGGTTGCGAGGTTTCCTCTGCCCACCCTCGATTACAGCGAGAAGTTGAAAAAGAAAAGAATCAGCAAATAGGTGGTTGAAGATACAAAATTAAACAAGCCACGTCCAATATATATATAGTTTATTGACCCAACATCAAATAGATATAAATATAGTTTATAATAGAGGATAGTGCCTACAGTCCGGGCATAATGTACGCGATGTTGTGCAGCGTGTCGGCGACAAGGCGCGCGGGGGGCGCGAGGGCGGGCAGCGCGCGCGCCACTCCCAGCAGCGGGGCCAGCGCGCACAGCAGCGTGTCCAGCAGCACCGACACCGACCCCGACACCGCGATCTGCCCCTGCCCCCATACGCACTTTTATATTGTTTACTTTCATCTAAATTCAGTCAGTAGTCTTTGTGCGAAAGTGAAACAAGCATGCATCTTCACAAACTTACTTTGAATATAAACTTTGAAATATTTTTTTAAATTAATATTTTAATTTCTTCGCTACGGTGTCGAAGCAAAGTGCGGCGTTGAGTTCCACTACTCAACACGCAATGTTTCCTGAATTCGGCGGGAAGTGGGGAATGAAGTGTCTCAATACTAGCATTATTACTAGGTTTCCTCTGCCTACTCTGCTGTGTGCGGGATACAGCGTGATGCTGATGTTTCGAATCGCAACTGATTTTGCCTTTGAGTCTGCTGCTGATAATAATTGCTGACCTATACATCTAGATCGTCATTGAAAAATTAAATGCTCTTGGGCAGTTCATTTAAATAGCCATGTCAATATAACTGCAAATCATCGGCATACAGATTACACATACATTACTTTACAGGTAGGGAGAAGAAATAACTTGTAAGGTATTGTTAATGAAAACCTCTGTTTTTACCAAATAAAAGTGGAGAAAAAACGAATACAACCTAACAGACATGGCTTAATCGCTACGCTATCGTTAATTTACACACATTGTATTCCACTAAGAACGAGATAAAAGTTAAACCGGTTTATGACTGTTTATGTCAACTGCACAAAGAGTAGCAAGAAACATAGCTGAAATCCAATACAACCATTACAAAGTGGTCTTGAGGGCACATCATCAAATGTCCTCCGTAACGTTCAGCAGTGCACTATGACGTTGAAGCGGCGGAAAAGGACAAAGTAGACAGAGAAAAGAAAAGAGCAGTCTTTTGGACTAGGACAGGATAGGTAGCTATATATCTCACTTAGCAACGTAGGTGAAGGAAATTTGGGAATATAGTGTTAAGACACTCTGTTCCCATTAAGACACTCCCGTTCCCTACTTGGACACATAAAAAAGTACGAAACTAAAAAAGAACATTTTTTTACCTCATGTTCCTTTAACCTTTCGCCTATAATGGCCAAGCTTTCGCCCAAAAGACGTAAATGGGCCGCTACCTCAACCGGTCCGCAACCTGTGACCCGGTACACTACTGACACTCCCGCTGCTGAACTGGAGGAACTTGGCTAGAAAAGAGATAAAAATCGATTTTTTGCTTTTACTATACAGATTTTCTTGCATTACTTAATAAAAGTATAAATTTCTGCACTCTGTTGTCAAGGCAAAGTGAGGCATTGAGTTCCACTACTCAACCCGCAATGCCTCCAGAATTCGGCGGAAAGTGGGCAACGAAGTATCTTAACACGAGGTTTCCTCTGCCTACCTGCTGTGTGCGAGATACAGCATGAAGCTGATTGTTTAACACAACCACCGCGATATTCATTAATATTCTATCTATACTTTTTAATCCCTCGTGGCGCAAGAATTGTCACTCAGGCAAGACTCTGCAGTGCACAACAGAGTGAACACAAGAGAGTGTAACACTCTGTTCCCCATTTTCTGCCGAATTCTGAAGGCATTGCGTTTTGAGTGGCAGAACTTAACGCCGCATTTTGCCTCGACAAAGAAATGAAAATATAAATTTAAATAAATATTTCATTTCCTTGAATGGGAATTGAACCACATCCAGTCACATTTACTCTTGCACTTTGTGGCCCTGCATCATGACTGCCCTCAATATATACCTACATACAACTAGTATAATATATAAATACCACTAAAGCCTGTTGCGGTGGAGTAACTGGACTTTGCTTAGTTTGACTTCTGTTACTCGATGGTCTTCCTGGACCTTGGCTGGGCGTGGATCTGATACCTGGAAAATTATGAATTAATTTTAAAAAGAGTATTGAAGTGAGTTCAAATATTAATATTGCTTACATTAATTTATAAACAATAGTAATGCGGAAAGTGTGAGATTATTACTAGGCATTTTTAAAGTATATTCCACACACTAAGGAAACAAACATATTTAGAAATGTATCGAATCCAAGATCCAAAAATAATGTATTAAATGCTGGAACTCAACACCATACTTTTTCTACCAGAGTGAAGAAATTATTATCCGGAGTAGGAATCAAACTTCCAACCATTGCATTTAAATTCACTGCGCCATAATGATCTCATTTAATTAATTATAAGTAAGTTTAAATAAAATAACATACTTGGATTAGAAATAATCTTGCTAACTCCAGCTTGGTTTTGATCTTTCTGCATTGCAAAGCGTTTGGCCTTCCTTTTCCATAGATAACGCTCATTGTAATTCACCTAAACAAAGTCATACAAATAAAATGACTATAATAAAAATATTGTCACATTTTCTGAAGTATTATACCATATCTAGAAGTAGAAATATTTTCGAAGAATGGATAAACACTTAAACATGGCAGAATTTGAACCCACGCCTCCTGAAATCCATCTAAGTGCCCTGTGCATTATTATATTTTTCAATATTACTTATCTATGGTGTTTTGTGATATTATATGCATAAAGATCTTATTAGTTAATACTATAAATATGAAAGTATGTCATGCATAATCAAATTATCAGTCATGGATGTTTGTTCCACTTTCATGCAAATATTACTAAACAGGTTTAAATGAAACCTTTCAATAATATAGCTTATGTGATGTAAAAATTAGGCAAAATTTGGCTATAATATGACAATATGTTTGATTGCTAGTAAAATCTAAATTCATTATTCCCATTTTTATTCTTCTATTCATACTATTATATCTTACTTACATTAGCCCACAATTCACCCAAACGTTTAGAAATAGCCGAGAAGTCCATATCAGGATGTTTCCTCAATAAATCGTTCCGAGCCTCCTTTGCCCACATCATGTATGCTGTTATACGAGTTTTACCTAAAGATAAAAAAAATATATAGCACAAATTTAACAAAGAAAAATATTTTTGAAAGGTTTATTAATATTTTTTTAGATGATTTAAAATGTATGGGGATTTTTTATGTTTTCTATAAAAGCTTTTTCTAAAAAAATTTGAAAAGCCCAAGCAAAACTTAAAAAACACACCTTTATCCTTCCTTTGAGCTTTGGCTCTTCCTACAACTTTTCCATCTTTAACTATCAATTTCTTCTTGCATTTCTCCATCATGTATAAAGAGTTTGCAGGAGTTCGAGTTGAACCATCTTCTGAACCTGAACTATCTGATTCAAGGCTGAAATTTTTTTTTATATAAAATAGATATTAATTTAACAGTAAGAAATCTTAATTGGTAGAAACTCTATTAAAAAAATCCTTAAGTGTAGTATAATCAGTCCATTTGTGAACAATGGCTATAGGCAGGAACAGTGGGATACATCAAAAGAAATAATAAGTTATATAAACTTGTTATTTCTTTAAATGTATCCCACTATTCCTGTCGTCAGAGTTAGAATGTATCATATATCATACACCCCACCAAGTAAAACCTGGTTAGCAATAAGTTTGCCTTATGTTATAACCTTAGTTTAGTAATTTTGCTAATCATGCCTTTATTAGGAATAATTTAGTACAGACCAAGCTTCGTTTTTGACGTAATTAGTTTTATTGATTGAAAAAATCAATGAAACTAATTACGTAAACATTTCCCTAATTGATATTCTACTAATTATATTAAACTTCATCTAACGTTTCCATAATAAAAATTAACTTTCGTATCATAATTGAACGTATAAAAGTTACCTATCAGCATTTTCCTCATTATTTTCAAAATAATCAGATTCGCTACCCGACGCCGTGCCAGTGTCTTCCGCTGGCCTTTGCGGTGTACACTCTTGGAACTCCATAGGTTCTTCGTGTTTAGGATTAGAATATGTTTTCACTGGTGTTTGACGACGAAACCTCGTTTCTATATCATCAGGGGACTCGAAATCCATTAATTTCGAACTTTTCTTTCTTACCCTGCCGCTACGTGATACCCCCGTCACTTCCAAATCTAAATTGATCCAAAAAATCTAAGATTATCGATCTTACATTAAAATATAATAAAAAATATGTAAAATGTCAAGTAAAACATTAATTTGATGTACCTTCTTGCATTTTAGGTAGGTATTTATTAACTATATATATCAAAATAAGCAAATACGCGGTTATTTATTTTGATATGAAACAACTGTCAATGTCAAAAAATGACGCGCCATTTGGATTTACTATTTAGTGATGCAATATGCATGTATTAATTTTCTACCAAATCTTATTATCTTTAATTACTATTGTTGTTTAAATATCGATGAAATTTTAATTTTACTTTTACTTACAACATTTAAAATACTTACTAACAATATATATTATATAAAGAAATATGGATAAGAAATAAAAAAAATAATGTCTATAGTTTATTTCGAGACAAAAATTTTACAAAACCGACCAGCAGTGTTAACATGAACAGTAAAGTTCACATGTATTGTCCAATAAATAATTTTCACCTATTTCATTAGCCTTAGCCCAAACAAAAAGACTTATATACATAAAAAAATACATAATAAAATATAAATAAGAAAATTTATTAAATACAAAGCTTGAAATTCTAATAAACATATAACAAGCGAACACTTATAATTAAGAATTTTATTTAAAAAAAAGGAATCAACTGATTCTTCCAAAAATATTGCCAAAAATGACCGCAGCACACATCAGAATGCCTAGTCCTGTCAAAATTTGATTTCCATCTATTGACACAGACGTTTCTTTTTCTTTGTCATCGTCGAATTCATGAGCTACAGAATTTAACGCTTTTGCTAATTCCGCATCAGACTTAGCGCTAGTTTGTGAAGCTGCTATTATTAGTCGTTTTAATTCTTTGATTTGAATTTCTAATACGTGTTCTTGGTGATTGAGATGATCTGAAATAAAAAGAGGCAATATATTTATCAACATCTTTTTATCTATACTCATAATAAAATCGTAATAGATTGGTGTCTGAGGAACATGGAAGATATATACGATTTTTTTTATCTGTGGCAATCTCAGAAACGACTAAAACGATTAATATGGTTTTCACTATTGGATTCTGGCTGCTCTTATATTTTAATGTATGTTTTATTTGAATCGGCTCACAAAAAAGTAATGTCAATATTCGTCAATACAATGAAAGTGTTTTAATGAACTGGCTAAAATTGAAGCTATACAAACAATGTATGGATATTATCTTTAAAATCATGTTATTAGGTCACCGTAAACATTTTTGCACAGTAATTAAGATCAGAAAATAAATAATTGTGTTATAATTTATATTATAAATACAAGCGGGCGAAGTCACGCTGGGACCACTAGTATGATATATTAATATAAAAGGTCACTTTAAAATTCATTAAAAAATTATATATTTTGAATTACAAACACTTAAAAAATGTGATAAACTTAATTAAATTAGAATTCATTTTAATATTTAAGTTAAATTAAATATTGAATAATAAAAAAGTATTGAAGGCCTTACCAATTAAAGATGCCTGTTTATTAATTAAATTATTAATATTTTCCTGCATTAAATCCAAATTGTTAGCGAGTTGTTCCTACAAAAAAGTATACAAAGTTATAATATAAAATATAGCTTAAGCACCATACAAAAATAAGTGTAAATAAAAATACATAATTTATAAAAAAATCACAACATGGCCTAAGATCTTATATTCTTTTATTTACTTAGAGAAACTTATATTCAAGAATAATACACTATTAGTAAAATAGATTACACTAGGGTTGCCTAGAAGAAACTTGCCACAATCACCTTTAATAAAATTGTCTTACTAGTAGAGAATAGAAATAAAAACATAATATATTTAATTTTCTCGAGTGGGAATCGCACCAAGCTACATCACTCCACATGAAATGTCTTAAAAATGGGACGATGCATGGGGAACAGAGTGTACTAACACTATACTGCTTCTGCCTACCCTTCTATATGAGGAATACAGAGTGAATCTACATTACCTGATAAGCAAATTCGGTTTTCATAGCATCGGCAATGTCTGCCCTGTTTGCTGTACCACCACTACTTCCACCTGCTATAGTATACAAAACACTTGCACTTCTAGCCATTTGTTGTTCCATCATATCTCTGAACTCCGCCATTTTGAGACGATTGTTTATTGTCGAACCTCCAATACCAAGTAAAGTGCCTTGTGACAAAAATATATATTAAAAATATTTCGACTGGAATCATCCGTCAGTGATGTCATTGTTAGTTATATAATGTAAAAAAGTAACGTAACGTAACAAGCTAACAGATGAGATCAAATCAGTCAGTTGACAGAAAAATCAAGGTAGTAATAGTAATCACATAAAAAATATAGTTTTTGAATATAGAACATACTCCTTTTTGAAAATTGGAACTATTTTTAGAGAAAGAACTGAGTGATTTTACCTTTGTTTACTTTTGTTTCTATGACGCATAAATGTAGATAACATAAATAAACATAGATTTAGGAATTTATGAATTGATAAAATTATTAATAAGTAACCTCTTACTTTTTTTTACTTACCAAGTATGGAAGCCACAATATACCAATATTTATTTCGTTCTGCATGTGCTCTTTCCCTTTCATGCCCTAATTTGACGGCGGCCGACATTGTCGCGAACAACTCTCTTTCTTCTCTCTCTGCGTCGGAGAATAATGAACGCAATGCACGCTCTTGAATAATTAACTAAAATGGTAGAAATATTTTGTATATAGCAACACTGAATGTGATAAAATATTTATGTAACTTCTACTATAATTACTATAAGTCATTCTATTAAAAACTAAAATTAACATTTTGTTAATAATATAAATAAATTTTAAGTATACTTTAAAATGAAATAATGTTTAAGTAAATAATATTTTCGTTAACACTTTATTTAACATTAGCAGGAAAGGCAGGGAACCTAGTGGTAAGACACTCCACACAGAAGTGGTAGAATACAAACCCAATAATTAATTCAAAATAACTAATTTCCCTGCATGGAGTTTGAACCCCAAATCACTGTTTATAGTAAGATACTATGTAACTGAGCCGAGGTGGCCTCAAAGTTAAATAGCTAATTAATTTTATTTTAAAGGCATGCAAAGGTCTTCATTACTTTTTTTTACATATAACAGGGTTAGGCTGATTAAATATTATACCAATATTATTTTTAATTAAAAAAATAAACATGTCCTGTTAATATAATAAAAAAGTCCACTATAACTGTTACTGTTGTAGGGACGTAGCATGACATGACTTTAAAGGGTTGTGGGTTTGACTCCAACTCAGCACAATGATTTACTTTTATTTCTTTGGTTTGGTGACAAGACAAAGCACAACATTGAGTTCTGCCAATCATCACACAATGTTTAAAAGATTGAGTGGTGTGTGTGGTTTTAGGTTTCCTCTGCCTGACACTATATGGAGAATACAGTGTAAAATAAAAATAAATATAATACTTTGTTACCTTATGTTCTTCAGTACAGAGCTGTAAATATTTATCATCGCCTTTCATAGTATTTTGCATTTCAGAATGTAGTTCTTTTAGTCTTGATTCAATGGAAGCTAGTTCTCTGCCTAAGTCGCGCCTTCGATCTTGTGCTGTTACAAATCTTTCCTAATAATCAAAGAATATATTTAATATCATTATTAATAAAATAAATATTAAGCAAAGAAAGATTTTTTTATTAATTAAAAACGAAAATAATTTTTTCTTTGCAAATAGCATGAAGCTGAAAAAAATCTAAGCAATTAGGTTTATGTATAACTAGGTAAGCATATAGTATCGCAAAGATAGTTTTGAATTCTGTTGCCCTTCTCCAATTAAATAATTATTTAAAGTATTTTAAATGAAAGTTCATTTTGAAATAGTAGAACTTTGATAACAAATATAATATCAAAAAAAATATGTGAAAGCTACACTTCATTAAAATCAAAAAAACAAACCTGTGCATCAATAACAGTGTTTTGTATAGCCATTATTTCCTCAATTCCTGTAAATTTCTCATATCGGGACACTAATTCCTTCACTCTATTAGTAAGACTTTCGTGCTTGAAGTTTTCGGCTATTTCAGACACTTTGGATGCGGGCACGTACTTGGTTAACAACTGATCGACTTTTTCCCGACTGCTATTCCTAATTTGGGGCAAATGAATCTTATCTTTAACCCTTTGAGCGATCTGACGGATGCGGTCAGCCATTTTTTCAAAGCAAAAGTATTATTTTTAGTGTAATTCTTATTCTAATCGCATTTTTGAGGAGTATGATATCATTTTAGATCATTCTGCTGTCAAAGTAACATTGACATTGACAAGGGATGCAAATAATAATGAAGTCTCTTCACTTCACTTCTATAAGTTCTATAACTATTCTTCACTTGCGTTCGGAAAAAGTGATTGTATTTTTTTAATATTTTTTTACTTGGGTGAGTGATGAGATCTTACGGGTTGTTTGTAATGCAATATTTTTTGCCGCACGCTGTATCCTAGCTGGTATGTATCATAGAGGAGCAAATTTGGGAACCCTAATATTAAGAATTTAGGACACTCCGTTCTTTACTTTTCACCGAACCCGAAACTCAACGCCGCATTTTGCCTCATTACCAGAGTGACAAAATGAGAACATTAAATATGTAATTTCCTCGAGTGACAATAACACGCTTGTGCTCGTATGCCACTGGCCTGAAATCAGCTATAATTATAATGTAATTAATTAAAAAAACGATGGAATTAGTAACTATCATTTAATAATATACTAATTTAAACTAAGTAGTAAAACGAGACTAATAAATAATTAAATGTATGCAGCAACTACCAGTGTCTATAAAAAAATTGAGATAAAGAAAACTTAATAATTTTTAATGAAGACATAACTTTATCTATAATTTACGCAAAAACAACTATTAAGAAACAAATACAATTATTTATTTCTAAATGGTTTATTTAAAATCTTAGCCACTAAATTCATAAAAATGTTTCACATAGCGGTAGCCTCAAATTTATTCAAAACTTGTCTATTTTTGTTTGATTATTTTCAGCGTATGTTACTGAATCATTTAAAAAATATTTTAAAATTTGTTAATGAGATAAACCATCGCATAGGGATGGGGTACACCGTGAAGCTGATTTAATTTCTTCGCTGCAGTGTCAAGGCAAATCGTGGCGTTGAGTTTGCGCAAAGTGGGGAGCGGAGTGTCTTAACACTAGGTTCCCTATCAGGGCCGGATTTAGATATGTAGGGGATCCTTAAATTATTGAACAAAAAATACTAAAATTCTTAATATTGAAAAGATAAGCTGTTGAATTTCCAACCGGCATTTCGTATTTCAGCAGAACTAACTTTCAAGCCGGTGGTATCTCTTTTGTTAAATTTGATTTCGTTCGGAACGGAGGGGTGCAAAAAGCTATGTAGAATGTAAGAGGAAGGATGAAATCCTATATCTTATAAAACAAAGTCGCTTTTCGTGTCTGTCTGAACTTTCTAACTCTTCTTCTTCTAAACCACCCAACGGATGTTGATGCGGTTTTCACCATTAGGTCGAGTATTTCTCAGGGAAGGTTTATATATAGTTTATTAATTGTACATTCTTATGTAAATTAACATAAATACGATAAATGTGTATAAAGTCCTACCCGTTGATACACTTTCGCGCATGCGCTGCTTTAATGGTAAGTACTACATGAAAATAATGTACTGGAGTATTGTTCCTCTTAATAAGATCTACAAAAAAGTCCGCGACAGCATATTCGTATCTTTTAAGAATAACGTGTAGTGATCATATTTCTGTCTAAAAATAGTAATTTCAATATATTTTTTATTGTGAGGGATATTTTTCCATAATGGTATTAATCCTTATCCTTTAAAATACTTTATTAATTTTCTACGTTAAACGAAGATAAAATTTGCTTTTTACACTATTTCGAAATTGCGAATAGTTTTAGAGAAAAACGCATTTAATTGTTGACACATCACGCCGTTGACACATCAGCTGTATCGACTCAAGTTTTACTTATCCCTTACTCTCAGCATATAAATAAGTATATTAGTTACTTTGCCATTTAATGTAGATCAAAACTGTCTTTTACTGTTTTTCATTTTAATAAGTACTTTAGAAGTTGTTACAATATCAAAAAATCCGTGCTGCGAAACAGCTCGCCACTCGCCATTCGTCCCTCCTCCCCCCGCGACGTTTTGCGTCCGCCGCGCCCGCCTGCCTTACACGCAGCGGTGGTTCAGTGGTAAAATGCTCGGCTGCCACGCGGCCGACCCGAGTTCGATTCCCGGCCGATGCATTCTTTTTAATTTTCCTCACAGGCAGCCACGTAGTATTTGCTTTCAATCAGGAACAGAGTACCCTCTTCCCTACCCAACCGGTGTCGCTGTAAAAGCCAATAGGGCTAACAGCCCTATTGGCTTTTACAACCAAGGCCCTAATGTCGTTCGAAGCTACTACTGGCAAAGTAAATTTAGAAATGATTGCACGTACTTTGGAGTTATACAATAATTATAATGTATTTCCTCGCGACATAGTTTGTGTTATTTATTTGTATTTATTTTAAAACAATTGGGGTTTAATTAATTTTCGCATTATCTTAAGTGCTTTGAAAACATACATTATATGAATAATTTAGTTGTTAAAGCGGGCGAAGCCGCGAGGGGGTCGCTAGTATAGAATAAATTAAATATTAGATGCGATAAATTAGTTATACAGTGATGTTTTTGTACAACTTGCGCTGAACAGAAATGGTTCCTTTCCAATAAAAAAAGAATCATCGAAATCTGTTGGTGTGATATTGAGTTATTTGTCCATTTGTCGCGCAAATACTTAATGCATTTGCATCACATAAGCCTTAAATTTTTAAGGCTTATGTGATTTCCTCATGCATAACACTATCAGAAATGGGCCAAATTAAGATGGGACCACATGGGAAGCACCAGCTTTCACGTAAAAAAAGTATCATCACAATCAGTTCACCCACTCATTACGGTATACTTACGAAATTATTTTACACAATACATTTTTTTAAATTGAATGCATAAGATACGATGTGCACAAAAACACAAAAAAATCACTAAAAAAAAAACACAGTGTATTTATTTCAATGAATACTTTAGATTTTTGAGATCAGAGATCTAATATAGATACAGTAGGTACAGGGCCGCCACCGCCGTACCTTCGAGATAACCTATAAAGGTTATTTTTATGTTGTTTAATGAAAAAAACAGCTTCAAACATTGCATGCTATGTAGTTAACCAGGAAACATCGAATATTATGTTAGATGCTATACACACTTAACAATTTTTGCTATGGACGCGTTTAATTATTTCTTATAATTTAGCTGGACCTCTACGGTTGTACATTAGGTGTCGATGTCTTCAAAATCAAATATAGCTCAAATCCTGCCCAGATCAACTACCTCACAGGCAGCCACATAGTACTTGCATTTCTTCATGGACAGAGTACCTTCTTCCCTACCCAACCGGTGTCGCTGTAAAAGCAAATGGGGCTAACAGCATTAACCTCATAATCGAAAAAATGACCCCAGATGTAAAAGTTACACAATAAAAAAACAAATAAATATGTCCAGTAATTCAGAAGATGATAAAGAGAGATAAAGAGAGACTTGTAACTACATTGTTTGTTTACAACTAGTGGGCCCGGACGCGGCTACGCCCGCTTGAACTATAAGATTATTTATTAAATTCCCCCTTCCCCTCCTCCTTTACTTAGCCCCCTCCTTCTTTTACCTATCCTACCCCTTCTATTTTCCTCTCCCCTCGGTTTTTCCCCACTAAGGGGTTTTGGAGGTCAGACGGCAGTCGCTCCTATTAAAAACCGCCAACCGCCACTTAAATGGACCGACAACAGAAATGACTGGATATGACTAGGGCGTCGCCGCAAAATGACGCGCAGGCACATCGCCCTACACCTGCGACAAGTGGGCAAGGGCTACCGTGTCACGTACGGGCACGGCTAAAGACGCTAGTACCCAGACGGAAACTCCGCTTTGCAACGTGGAATATTGGCTCTCTGACCGGACGATGCAGGGAACTCGCAGATGTACTCATGAGACGTCGGGTCCAGTGTGCCTTCCTCCAGGAAACACGCTGGAAGGGCAATAAGTCCCGTAACATCGGACAGGGCTACCGGCTTATATACACTGGGTCACCTTCGAGTAGAAACGGTGTAGCGGTAGTGCTTTCTGAAGAGCTTCAGAATGGGCTCCTTGAAGTTGACCGTCGCTCCGACCGCTTGATGCGAGTGAGGGTACTGATTGAGGGCGTCATCACAAACTTAATCAGTGCCTATGCTCCCCAGGCGGGATGTAGCGCGGCCGAAAAGGAGACATTCTGGGAGCAGTATGAAGGGGTGCTACTTGCTGTGCCGTCTACCGAAGTGGTCTTAGTTGGGGGGGACTTGAACGGGCACGTCGGTAAGGCTGCTGAGCCGTATGAACGTGTTCACGGGGGTTTTGGGCACGGTCTTCGCAATGCAGAGGGAGAAAACATTCTGAGAACCTGTATTGCGTCTGATCTGGCCGTCGTGAATACGTTCTTCCAAAAGAATTCTCAGCACCTTATCACGTATAAGAGCGGGTCCCACTCAACTCAAATAGACTACTTATTGACCAGACGGTGTCATATGGGCAGGGTAACTAACTGTAAGGTCATTCCAGGCGAAAGCCTAACGGCCCAACATCGTCTTCTTGTCATGGACTTTAACGTCACTCCGAAGAAGAAAGTAGCCGAGAAACGTAGGCCTCGGATCAAGTGGTGGTTGCTGAATAGACCGATGCAGACCGACTTCCTGGCAGAGGTGAAAAGTCACGATCTTTCGACTAACACCGAGACTGCTCAGGATGCTTGGGATCGGGCTCAGTCGGCAATCATTGCGGCGGGCAGGCGAGTTCTTGGCCTTTCTAGGGGAGGACGTGTCATCGACAAGGAGACATGGTGGTGGAATGACGAGGTGCAGGAAGTGACTCGTGAAAAGAAGGCTGCCTTTAAGAAGTGGCAGGAATCCAACTCTCCTGAAGACAGACTGGAGTACACAGTAGCTAAACGTGCCTGTAAAAGAGCTGTAGCCAGAGCCCGCAGTGAAAGTTTGTCACCATTGTATGATAAACTTGAAACTGTGGAGGGGCAGAAGCTCATTTACAAACTGGCACGTTCCCGGGATAAAGTGACGCAAGATATCGCAAAATGTCTTTGCGTCAAAGATTCCCAGGGCACGCTGCTCTGTAGTCATGCCTCTGTGAAGGAGAGGTGGAGAAGCTACTTCCAGGAGTTGCTGAATACTCAGCACCCATGCAGTCTTCATCACGACCCACCGCCTAACCTCGGACTTATTGCCCCAATAACCCTTGACGAAACACGTAATTGCCTTCGACGCATGAAGAACGGAAAAGCGGTGGGACCTGACGACATTCCGATCGAAGCGTGGAAATCGTTGGGCTCTCTTGGTGTGCTCATGCTTACTGACCTTTTTAACCATATCTTGAACACTGGTAAGATGCCGCATCAGTGGCGGCTTAGCTTTATTACCCCTATTTACAAGGGAAGGGGCAGTGTTCAAGATTGTGGTAGTTATAGGGGCATTAAGCTTATGAGTCATACCATGAAGCTCTTCGAGCGCATGATCGAC
>JAAIXI010000237.1:12291347-12486673 GCA_013403645.1 Heliconius nattereri | reverse complement strand
TATATAAAAATTTACAAAACCATCAAAGTCATACTATACCTACCACTCGTAGGCTAGGTCATTCCGAATCACTGACATCTCCTTAATTATTTATTAAATTGTTATACAGTAAACCATCTTACGTATAATTTCCATCCAGATGAAATGCTTAAAGTGACTTTACATTTATTTTCATAAGGATGAATATCAAATTATAGAAATCATATAATTTTTGTTAATCTATACAAATCTATATCTATAGTATATATCAACGTGGACTTTTTTAAACAATATTTAAGGGACAATATTTTTGGAGAATATTGTTTTTGTGTCGCATAAGGTTGAGTCGGCGCGCGCCATGTATGCGTTAAGGAAACTTATTCGTTACTTACGTTTTCTAACAACAAACTTTGCAAATTGTTGCTTAGCAACGGCGGTTGTTATAAGCATGGCGGAATAAATTGCATGTCAAATTAATAAATATTTTAATATATTGGTATATATCGAAAATATTACAAATATGAGAAAAAAAGTATGCTATGTTCATCCCGAGATCCTCAAGTATCTCTATATGAGTATTTTATCTCAATTAAATTAGCGGTTTGGCCCTGATTGCGTAAAAGACAGACAGACAGACAGACAGAGTTACTTTCAAATTTATAATATAGGTATGGATGGATTAAGTGATCTTGTATTAAGTTCATTTGATGCTAGATATACTACGAATATCATCGTTAAGCATTATTTTTTTTCTTCTTTTTATCTGGTTAATTGTATTTGTAAGTTATACTATTAAATAAAAAGAAAACAATTTTTTTTATACTGTTTTCGTATTGCCATGTTTTGACTTTCAGCTTGAGCCTTTATACAAAAAATAACATAAAAAGATAAATTGAATATTAGTAAATATATTGAGATTTGACGACAGATGGCGCCTTGTATTATTGTGTTCGTAATTTAAAAAACTCCCTATTCTCATTGACTTTCCTAATATAAGGTGCTAATATGTTTGAACTACCATAATTTTTTTTTTTAATATTTACAAGTGGTAATTGACAAGTATCGCATAAGTTTTGTTTAAATTTATAGGTACCTATTCTAAAATGACACAATTTCAATTAGCCTTGTACCTAATTGTTAATACATAGGTATTCTTCTAACACTATTATCGATTTCATTTCCATATATTAAAAATAAATATCGATTCTATTATAAAATATCATTGTTATAAAAATACATAAACATATCTAATTGTAATTGTTGTTGTAATTATAATAATAAGTATTTTTAATTATTATTGTTGTAATTATTGGGGTTTTTGTGAGCCTTCGATAAGTGATGCAGAAGTAACTTGATGTTTTTTTGTCAGCTTGACGTTGTATTCCTCATATAGCATAAAGGTAGAGGGAACCTAGTGTTATGACACTCTGTGCCCCATATCCGCCGAATTTTCAAGGACCTCAGCGCCGCGCTTTTGCTTTGGTACCAGAACAAAGAAATGAAATGTTGGTTAATATTGTAATAAGTTGTAATAATGTGTCGCTGTAAAAGCCAAAAGGTAAGCTCTTTTGACTTTTACAGCGACACATGTTGGGTAGAGAAAAGGATACTTTGTCCCTGAGAAATCACAAGCACTAGTGGTTCCTTGAGAGGCTTGTCGTCGGCGGCAACCGAAGCGTACGGCTCGATTCTTTGCTCGAAGAAATGATTCTTCTCTCTGATCCTTCATTTCTTCGCTCTGAGCTCTGGTTTACGGACACAGCGCGGACTGACTTCCGCCACTCAACACACAAACGGAGTATCTATGTCTCGGAAAATGGGGTGTTAACGTAAAGTCTTAATTCTTGGCTTTTTCTACATATCCTGCTACGCGAGATACAGCGTGGACGTAAACTAGTCTATATCTAGATATTTTCCGACAAAACAACAGCGAGAGACAAATCGTGCCGTCTGGTTCTGCCATTTAAAACGCATGGTCTTGCATTGGAATGGAATGTTTAAAAGAAAATCAAATGACCACAAGTTTGCTGTAAAGATTATGAAGCATGGAAGATTAATAAAAGTATTAAGTAGTCAAGTAATTGAGGCTTTTTTGCACTTTACGTAAAATATGTAATAATAAAAATAACACAAAAACACCTTTGTATATGTAAATAACCAATAATGAATGTTGATAAAAAATACATTTACAAGTAATGCAAAAAAAATACACCTATAGGAGAAGACCTGTCCGAAACAGCACAGATTGCTCTCTATGGAGAGGAACCTCTTCTATTCTAATTGGTATTTAAATATACAAAATTTATTTCTTATTGATAATAAAAGCCCCAATGAATATATCAACCCTATAAAGGTCTCTTTGTTTTAGTCATTTCTTATCAAAATTATAATTATTTATTTAATCATTATGCCAATACTTATTCACTAATTAATTTCGAGTTTACACGACTTCAATTTCTGCCCGAGGTAAAGTGTCTAATTTATTTAAAAGTTTTAATTTACATACTTATGAATGTCTTTGATTTCACTCGTTAGACTACACGACAATGACTCTTTCTTTTTGTTTAGATATTCTCTGCATTTCTCTAACAGTATGTATTTTAAGCAAACCAGAAAATTTTAGGTAATTTAAATAATCACTTGCCTCGAGTGAGAATTAAACCCGCAACCGTCAGATGCAGTTCCAGTAAGCCACGACGGCTTCTTAAATTGCTCAATTAATATTAACCACACTAGAATAAAATGCGTAGTTGAAAGATCTAAACGTAAGTACATCAGAGGATAGTAACAATATTTTATAATGTATTACTAATGGATATATTACATACATACTATAAAAAATCGATAAGAATAATTATTATTTATATTTAAAAGCTTGATCTTTTGTCCCCAGTCGAAGAGAAGGTCTCTTCAAATCTCTCTCGCCTCGTCCACTGTCATCGACCCGCACATACATGCCCTCCTCGTAGCGGGGACTCCTCATGCTGTTTACGTGACCTTCCTCTGTCGATCACCTTCGATACTGTGTTCTCAACATACAACGCATAATAAATTATTTTATTTATTATAAATTGTGGATTTTTTGTTAAAACCTTTTAATTAATTTTATGTGAATTTTCAAACTAAATTGCCATACAAACTAATGGGACGTGCTAAACATATGATTGATAAAAAAAAATGATATAGGATTAAGTTTAAGCAGGGGATGCCACGTTTAGGTCGCTAGTAATATGTAAGAATATTAATCATTTGTTAATTAATACCTTTAAGAATTTGTAGAATACAATATTTTTTTAGCTTCACACTGTATGCCGCACATAGAAGGGTAGACAGAGGGAATATGGGATATTGGGACCTAGTATTAAGTCCACTCCATTCCCCATTAAGACACTTCTATTTTCCACTTTCCGCCGAGGCATTGCGTGTTGAGGAAACTCAACATCGCACGCACCAGAGCGAGGAAATGATAATAATAAATACTCTGTTCCCTCGAGTGGGACCTACGGAGAATATTCATTATTTAAGTACTTGTTATATCTTTATACGTTTATCGGATCATGTCGAGAAGAATGAGATAACCTTGTATTAAAACTCTCCATTTCTTTTTTCTTAAAACAATACGCATTACGTGGCAAAGCTGATCGACGAATTTTGTTAATGTCGATCCGGGAATCTAAGTTACAACTATCAAGCACAGGAATCAAAAGTCGCCATAATATTACGTTTCTTTTTAATAAAAATATGATGAAAAATGGATTTAATAAATCCGTTACAATAGAAACATTCATATTTTATATCTGTGCGGAGTTTTTTTTGCAATAATAACAGCAAATGCAATAAACCAGGGTTAGGTCAAGGGAACTGTCTGCAATAGTTTATATTTATGAATTAATATTTTTTTAAAGAGCAGTCTTTTCGATGTATTACATCACTTTTTGATTACATATGACGACATGGTGGCTAAAAAAACTATTTAGAAGAACTTCTAAGCATATAACTACGGTTTTTTTTTTCACTACCTCGGTAGGCGGAAGAAATCTAGTGTTAAGAAATACTGTTTCTCCCGTATCGTCCAAATTTTAAGATATTGCATAACAGTGGCAGAAGGCAATGTCCCCCTTTGTCTTCTTACCAGAGTGGGGAAATGATAATAATTCATTCACCTGAGTGGGAACAGAACCCGCTACCGTCAGGTTTACAGTCAGACAAAGTGCCGCTCTGTATATTATTTATTTATGTACAAAATACATTTTATAAAAATTTACTATTACTAAGAAATGTAATATCAATTCACAAGAGCCGTAAGTGCCGAAAAACATAGATTACAATATATGTATTTTGGAATCTATGTTTGCATGGGCGATAGCATATGAGCGAGTCTGACATGGACTCGCTCATATGCCATACCACCCATTTAGATTATATTAAGTCCAACTATTTAGATTATGTTAAGTACCTAATATAATCTAAATAGGTGGACTTTCATAATGGAAAGAGGAGGAACCACATCGATTTCTCATGCCCAATCTATGGTAACTATTTATTGATTTTAGTGAGTTCATATTTAGATAATAGTGCAAACAAATATAAACAAAATCTATTTCTTATTTAGTAAGAGACTCAGAGAGTCGAGGAAAATAAGTAGATTTGAGGGCTTTTCTTATCAGAAAATTTAACACATTATACTATGCAGCGTCGAAAGCACAGAACAAAACGATTAAAAAGTATGAAATATTACAGGCGTAGCTTAGAAGATAACATTACTATGATGAAGAGCACACAAAGGGGACACAAAGGCCATCTTTGGGATTAATTGTTCAATTTAGAAAAATATGCTGATTTTAAGGGACATAAAAGCGACTGTAGTTTTTAAGCGTCAAAAAAAAATGCTTAGAAAATTATGAAAACGAGCTTAAAATACACAGAAAAATCCGTTGATTTCCGCCAAACGCCATTTTAACGCCATATTGAGATAACGCCACGCGATATTGTGATAAATACATATATATGTAGATTGTATGTAGATTGTCATTATTATCTTATGATTATCCCAATTACCCCTTCAACTATCGATATATATGTTTTTTATTACTAATAATTATTACAGTGCAGGCAGTTTTTTATTTCTTTTGTTTAACTAATTTACATACTTAGGACACATTAAATAATTTCTCATTTAAAAAAAAAGGCTATGTTATTATTATGTAATACCTAATGAAGAGCGCTGCCATCTAGTCGATCTCGAAGAAAGGTGATGTTTCTAATCCAAAAAAATTGAGGCCTATCGCTGTCATCTACCCGCTTTCTAAAGTAAAGGAGAGCATAATAGATAGCCAGCTCTTAGTTTGTCTGGAGGATTACTGATTGATGACCATTAATATGGCTTCCGTCATGGTTGGTCATTTGTTGATCTTTTAGTTTACCTAATCCTCCGCTAGGTTGCGGATATTGAAAGCAAGGGCGCTCCTTGCAAAACTATGAGCTTACGGACTTGCTGAGAATTTATGCAAGTAGATCGCCAGCTTTTTCATTGAATGCAGCATCAAGGGCACTGTCGATGGTTTCCGCTCTGAACACGCCGACTCTGCCCATGGACGCTGGTGTGCCGTATGCTGTTTCTTCTGCACATCCATTCTAATAATCTGTACCAACCTAAATTAATTCATTTTGAGATTGAAAAGTAGTTTCTGCATGATTCACGAACGAACTAACAGACACACTGATAGATAAAAATTGCTGGGCGGTTTTTGAGCCTGTAATATCGATAGATTAACGGACCTAATTGGCAGAATTGACTTTTCTATCATTTTATTATAGATAAGTGTAGGCGTATTGCTTTGTATTACTATTGCGTATATCAAAGGATTTTAAACGGGCTCATTACATTGTTTAACGCTCTGGTTATATTACAAGTTCCTTCGTCACTTAAAACAGAGACATTCTAACGCAGAACCTCTGATTTTAAAAAATATATCTTTGAAGAAACGACGTGATCTCAGAGGTCAAATGTTGTCAAGGGTTGCAGTGCTGGTAAACAATATGATCAATTCCCCCCTTCTCGTGAGTGAATTAATCTTTGCGTGTCATAGATTGGGTGCATGTAATAAACCTTTGTTTGCAGTTCCTAAATTATGCCTCTAATAGGTAACTTTGTGTCCACGTGCGTGCAAATATTTTAAATTTAAGCATAATTACTTAGATATATTCAATTTAAAATTCAATCATTTCAAGGGCTGTTTAAAGAAACATTTATGGAATTGTATTTTGTTTTTGTACTATATAGGTGTTGATATTTTTAGCAGTAGATTTGTATCTTTTTGTCCCGAACGGAAGTTTTCCATTTTTTGTTCTGTGTATGTATGTAGTAGGGACATAAATTGTGACTTATGAGTAAGTGCTTGTAGAAACTTATTGGTATATGTAATTTTTTTTTATGTTATTAGAATTTAATGTTCACTTAGAAATAAATAAATATGGAAAAGAATATAATATATAGCTGATAGATTTTATCTATTTACCCTAAAAAGGATCAGGTGTCAAATTTTGAAAAAAAACCCGATTCAATATTGATTTCAAAAGATGACAAATGCAAATTTTGCATTTTACATCTTTTTAGGACTAGCACTTGTAGCACTATCAACCCCAAAACAACCTTGTTCGCTCTGGTATCGAGGCAAAGCGCGGCGTTTATTTCCGCCATCCAATAGCGGTGCCTCCAAAATTCGGCGGGGAACGGAGTGTCTTAACACTATAACTACCCTGCTGCATGCGGGATACAGCGAGAAGCGTAACTTAAATGTTTTTTACTTTAAATTTTTGTATTAATATCTTAGATGCGGCCGTGGCGCGGGGACACAAGTGATTGTAAACGCGACGGATGGGGGTTCGATAGCCGCTCGAGGAAATGAATTGTTTAATATTTCATTTTCTCGCTTTGGTAACAAGGCAAAGCACTACTTTGAGTTCCACCACTCAACCAGCAATGCCTCTAGATTTCGGCGGAAATTGAGTGTTATTTCAATTATAAATTTTAAGATATTACATAATTAACCCAAATTTGGTGAAATTCTAAATTAATTAATTGAATTTCCAAATGGTAAAAAGCTTAAGCTAACAGAATTAAAATAAAAAGGGTATGTTTTTATAATACTTTATACGTTATTACTACGAGTATATGGCTATTGTAGAAATTTATGTTATGACTTAGGTGGCACCTAATTAATTGATAACTATTAATAAAAGTGAGAAAAGAAAGATGTGATAATATTTTTCGTGCGACATTGCTACTTTGAAGTTACAATTAATAATTTATTATAAAATAATCGTTCTTACTCGAGGCCAAGATGAATGAGTTCACATTCAGTTTCGCAACAGAATCACAACATAACCGCGGTAAAGCGCGCGCGTTTTGACATTTCGATTTTTTAAAAATTATATTTTTAAATATAAAAAAATTAATGTATTCATTCTGCCATTGCATTCTTATTAATATAATCTGTCTTTTTAAATTAAATAGTTATTTGTGTGTGTTTTAGTTTTTGTTATAAGTATTTGGGGTGAGTATTTTTTTAAATTTTACTTTCTTATCATTTTTTATTTATATCAGAAAAATAATAATAAGTACTTATAAAAGTATGTTATTGGCTATTTTACTGATTTATTATAATTAACTCATAACAATTTGAAAAAAATCTATTTCTTATTTAATTCAATAAAAAATTATATACTTTTTTTGTAATTAAATATACAAAAAGTTTGTTTAAGCTTAAAATATAACATAGTACATTACATTTAAAGGTATAAATTAAGTATTTACGCGAACTAACTTAAGGGAATGGCCTTTTATAGTGAATGTAGTTGATTGACCCATAGTTCATGGCACACACCTGCATAGGACTAATACAAAATAGAAATAAATGTAAATTTTGTATTATTAATAAAAAGAAAAACAAAATTAGAAAGGATAGTTTACAATGGTAAATTTATGTATAAAAAATTAAAGTAAATAATATTTTAGGCAGACAAAACCTAATGTTAAGTCACGGTCAGTGTGTGGAGTGGTGGAACTCAACGCTACGCTTGGTCTTATTATCAGCCGCGACTATAAATTAAAAATAATAATAGATTTAATTAGTTTTTTTCCTTATGATCGACGGTTGTGAATGAAAATCCTGTCAAGGATCTATTTGCTTATTAGAATTTATAAACAGCGCTCTCTGGTCATAAAGTGAAATTGCTACTTATCTTGTTCTTCCTTTTATACTAGAAGGCTAACTAACTTAATGTATTGAATATGTCGTCGCGCAGCATCTGTTTGTAACAAGGCGTTTGCGAGTTTGATTTCCATTTGGAGGAAAGAAAGATAGTGGCGTAACTCAACGCCGCGCTTTCATCGCGGCCAGAGCGAAGAAATGAAAATATTAAATATTTCATTCGCTCGAGCGGGAATCGAAACCGCAACCGTCGCGTTTACAATCACAAGCTTATGGGCATAAGCTGCGTCATGACGACCTAATAAATGTTTTTAGGTACCTATATCTGTTTTAATCTGCAATATTAATTAATTATTAATAATTAAATAAATATTGCATCTTCAAGATTCAGGTTAATTTTATGCATATACCTTTATAATATTTAAAATAAAGTGTCGGACGTCTGGGTCGAAGTGCCGCGTTGATTTTCGCCACTCAGCTACAAAGAGTGTCGTTACACTAGGTTCCTTTTATCTACCCTACGAAGCGTGAAGTGAACAAGACACAAAATAAGCAGAAAAAAATACATAACTAATTATATAGTTATGTTAGTTTCGGTATGAATTACATTACTTAATACAAAATTAAATAAAAAATATAATTAAAGTAACGTCAATATGAGAGAATATAAAATTTAACTCTTATATTTATGTACATATAAATATATATGTATATCTATATAAAAATATTGTTATTATATAAAATATTATTATATTACATTATATTATATTTGAGGCCAGTCGTGGCGCGTGTGCACTAGTGTGCGACTCGATTACGCTCTTACAAAAAAGTACTAAAACATTAAAAAGAAAGAAGAGACATTAATAACTACATAAAAAGAACGTATCTATACTCTATAGCTCGCTTGTCTATAAAACTTGGACGATATCTAAGAGCTATTGTTTCGAATCCTGCTATGTCAATTTTTTTATGAATTCCATAATAGGTACTCAAAGACTTTGCATGCTGAGTGAAGAAAAATTATAATTTATTTTTTTTAATCTTTTTAAGGTCACTGAGGCACAGTGGTAAAGGGTTCGACCCTCTCGGGGGAATAAATTATTTTTATTTTTTTTCGCAGCAAAACAATGTGGTGAACGGAGTGTCTAAAAACTAGAGACATCGTGTGTCTTGTTGCGGTACTCCATCTGCTATCTGATAATTTAATTATTTTGATTTTTTTTTAATATTTTCGTCAGCGGCTTAAGTTAATCCACCATATTAAAAAATAATAATATTTATTTATATCTTTATCAGTATTATTATTATTAATATTTAATCTTCTTAATGTCTGAATAAACACATAAGCAACAACAAAGGTAATGAACTCGGCTATAAATGTACCTAAGTATAAATATGAGTTTGTGTGTTTTGTTAAAAGTTCAGTACTTAAGATATGTGTTGAGCAATGGTAGTATTGGAATTTAGTCAATAAAGTTAATCATTTAATGAGAAGAATTTTCCAATGACTTCAAATTATCAACATGTTTTTGTATAGAATATTTTTTTAACGCACTTTTTATATGATAATTTAAGTTGTTGAAATAAAAGGTAAAATGTGAATTTACAATTTTTATGATTAAATGTAAAAAGTGTACAAATTTGAAGTAAAAAAAAGTATGAAGTATGAACGCGACCGTTATGGGTTCGATTCATACTCGGGGAATGAAGTATTTTCATTTCGCTGTGATACCAAGGCAAAGCGCGGTGGTGGGCTTGCCACCACTTTTCGCGAAAATTCGGTGGAAAGTGGGGACCATAGTGTCTTAATACTAACTTTCCTCTATCAACCCTGATATGTGCGGAATACAGTGCGAAACTAAAAAAAACAAATATATTGATTGATTTAAATCCACTACTATCGCATTTAATCATCCACATCTCAATTACGCGGCTACAGCGTAAAGTAAAACTTTCATATATTTAAAAATAAACAAATAAATATATGTACAGTATAATTTATTGCCTTTTAAATATATTGATGGATGAATCTTTAATCGCAGTGAATGGCTCAAGGACTGTTGGTTAACGAAATGGTTTCTTTATAACACACATTCATATACAATGTACAATAATGTGAAGTAATTATAGTGCATTAGGTGATGTCGAAATCATATCAAAATTTTCATATCTTTTTTATGAGGCTATTTATATATTTGGAGTGAATTAAGAATACTTTCATGATCAGGATGATCAAAAGGGATCTTGTTAAGACATTCCTTTCTCGCACTGCCCAATTTTCGAGACATTGTGATTGAATCCCGTTGCGAGTTCGATTCCCACGATTAATTTATTCGTTCTCGTGACGACGCGAAGGAGGCGTTTAGTTCCGCCACCCACGTGTTTGGTTATGCCTCCATAATTCGAAAAAAATAAGAATGTCTCGACATTAGGTTCCCAGGTTCCATCTGTCTACCCTGATATTTGCGGGATACCGTTTCAAGGTAAAAAAATGTACCTTACAGTCCACAGCCAAATAATCCAGCCGTTGATTAGTCATACGTTAGTAATCTAGAACTAAGAATGATAGACTATTAGCTTTATCAATGATATAATAATGACCTAAATGCTATATTGACCTTAATATTAATTAAAGCATTTTGCTATTCACTAATAATTACTAATGAGTTATCCCGACTTCGTCTGAGTTTTTTAAATTCACCCTTTCGCGCAGTTGGTAACTAACTACTAAACCATAAGGGGGGTCAGTGCCCACACCAGAATAGTCTTGCCCTCTCTGGAAATGAAAAAAAGTGATGAGGGTTACGTTTTTTACCATTTGAGGTACTGAACCTTAAGAAGGAGTCCTATTATTACTTCCTTGTCTATCTGTCTGTCTGTTTGTCTTTCTGTCAAGTCAGAGGCGCATCGTTTCAGCGTTTAACTGTAAACCTTTTTTATGTTAGATTTCTACTATGGGAAAGAATTATTTTCATTTCCTTGCTCTGGAAACAAGACTAAGAGCGGCGTTGAGTTTCGCGACACACAATGTCTCAAAATTTAAGCGGTGCGTGGTGAACGGGTGGTGCTTACCTTGTTGTCACACCATACATCGTGAAGCTATTTATATATAATTATAATTTAATTGTTTTATTTCATATGTATAATAAATAATAATGGAGCACACAGAAACAAGGTCTTAACAAAAATCTAGACATTAAAAAATGTCGTTCCAGTTAAAAGGCATCTAGTATACAAGTTTGCGCAATTGAAATACAAGCGAAGGTTAGTTATAGATATGTCAGATTTTCCCCACGTGGCTCAGTGAATTTGGTTAAGTGAACATGATGGCAGTGCCTTCAAATCTTGACAATGTGTTTTCTAAATAGTAAATGTAGAGCATGGAGATCTCTCCACATATGACTCTAGAAATACTTAAAGATATATTAGAAATTAAATCATTTCAAAGCTCGAAAAATACACATTTTTATTATATTTTTTTTAAAACGTATAAAATATTTAAAAATAGCATTAATTCCTTCCAAATGATAATTATTTAATCTCAAGAAGCTGAAAAAAACGAAAAAAAACGAAATTTTTGTACGCTTGCTTTTGATTGCTTTGAGCAATTTAGCAATATTTATGTAATTTGTATAAATTTATAGGGATGTTGTTTTTAGGGTTTCGTACCTCAAAACGAAAATACGGAACCATTATAGGATCAGTATGTTACCTCTCCATCTATCTGTCAAGAGTATTTATCTCGAAATTAGGTGGATGTATCAATCTGAAATTAATATTAAGTGTCCATGGTCCCTTAGAGTGTTTATGCGTCTTTGTTACTGCATTTTTTAGTAAAACTCGCCTCGTAATTAAAACCCATAGGGTACCCCCCGTGGACCTACAATTATGACAAGAAGTTACAACTTGCAGTACCTACATATAGAGAAAGAAATCCAAAATGTGAAAATTTGTAGATATTTCATGTTTCAATCTCAAATGTTTTAAATGCTTATGTTATATAAAATTATTTATTATTAGGCCAATGCCTATGCAGGGTGAATGTCGGAACTCAACGCCGTGCTTTGACTCGCCACCAGACCGAAGAAAATGAAATATTGTACCTAACATAATATGTTTATATGCAAACGTGAAAAATTATAATTTTATAAATATACATTATATTATATTATATTATTCAAAGATTTTGTAAAATAAAGATTTAATTATTCCTTCTGTTAATATATATATTAATTGTGAAGAAATATTGTGTCTTATTATTCTTTTTATATATTGTACGTTATACGTGTATTATAAAAACTATGTAACTAAATTAAATATTTTTAGTTAAATAACTATTTTTTATACATAATAAATGTATATGTAAACAAAATATATTTAATGTTACATATTCAATAAAAACAACCAGACACAGTCTGTCAAAAAAAAGTTACTGTAAACTTAAATTTTATTTTATTTCTTATAAATTACACTTTTATTTTATTATTTTAAATCTTTTATCTAATTATTTAAAATAAAAGTGTTGAATACATGTTTGGAATCGACTTCTTCCTCTTTTTCTAAATAACTGACCAGCGCAGCGGGTCGACGTCAATATTGCTTCTTATAATTTATTTTTTAGTTATATAAATTCAATAAGTACTTTCCTTTAGCTTATCTCCTAATTTGCATAAATAAAACTCTATCGTTACCCCCTTAAGCCCGGTTTCTACCTCAAGCGGAGCCACTACGTTGAACCTAGTCCCTATCTCATAGTAGCTCCGTAAGAGTAAACTGCATACTTGTGCTTACACCAATACCTATATAGTAGGGCGGAAAGGACCGAGCGAGCAGAGAGTTGAAATGATGACTTCATTCAGTTCTAGGGAGCGAAGCGAAGTTATTCAGAAATACAAAAGTCTTTGTTGGCCAGTAGTAAATATTTATTTAAATTCATATTTGCATTTCATCGCTCTGGTGTCGAGTCGTGGCAAAGCGCAGCGTTGAGTTCCGCCTTTCAACACTCAATGACTCCAGAATTCAACGGAAAGTGATGAAAGGAGTTTTTTTCAATTCAAGCTTCGAAGAAAATCACTCTCATCTCTTAGTTCAAGGTGATGAGTTGAATTAAAGACGTCAAGTCGTAAAATATGATAAGTTTGAACTTAGAGCATAGTAACGTTGTATTGTTTTATGTAATGACACACAGACCACAAATAAAATATTTATTTATTTATTTTTTAACTGGGCATAGTAGGATAGTCAGAGGGAACCGGGAACCTAGCGTTAAGACACTTCGTTCCTTACTTTCGATATGATGATGACATGATGACAGCCTAAGATCTGGAGGTACATATTTTTGGATTTCATCTAGTTTCCTTAAAAAAAATAAAAAACGAAAATGACAAATTACTTAAAGTAATGATAACACTACTGGACGGAAGTGCTCAAAGCCTAAAGAAACTTATAGGATAGTTTTCTTCATGGAGTGTAAAGAGATTTTTATTTTCTCTACTAAAAAGTAGGAAAAATCTGACATAATCAAATTATGTCGATTACTGGCAAGTGAAGCTAAATTATATTCCCATTTTATTTATTCACAATTTAAAAGAAAAAAAAGTTCTATTAATCGTTTTTTAGTCTACTATAAATATGATTTTAAACGACAACATTGGTGGTTTTAATAAAGTTATATAGTCTGTCTATATTTGTCAGGACTAGCGGAAATGGCGATGTACATACAATAAGAACTAAATGTATTTGGAAAATAAATTCTGTTTGTGAGTTTACAGTTTATGAAAGTTGAAATTGTGAGTCGATGACGTAGTGATGTGAATATATTTTAATAATGTGTACGAGTATTTTCTATGTACGCTACATTCATTTATCCACTATAATAGAGACATAGATTAACTTCCTCAACAATAATTTTCGAGAAAAAATATTAACTAACGGTTTTTATAATGATCTTACGGTGGCATATATAAAGAAAAAACGGGACAAGCACGAGTCGGGCTCGCTCATCGATGGTTCCGTACAATAATTAGTTGTCTCGAGCTTTTTCTGAAATTCAGGCTTAGCTTAGCCAGAGCCCTTTCATCTAATACCTCACTTGAACTAGCGACTTTAATATCAAAGTTTGCCCCCTTTTAAGGGTAATATTTTTAGGATTTTCACAAACATATAGTTTTTAGGATTTTTCCCGAACTAGTACTACGTGTAGGTGCTAGCTCGTAAATTTATTCAGAAGTACCCTATTAACTTTGATTTCCTTTATAGTGTCGAAATACGCGTGTATTGTTGTTTAAGGCTTGCTTGCTTTATAGTTTTGTGCGCCTACCTGCCTTTAATTAACGTCACGCTGTACCCCACACACAGCAGGGTAGGCTGAGGGAACCTAGAGTTAAAACACACCGTTCCCCACTGCTTACTTGCCTTAACTAAAAACCATATCATGAATTCAAACGGGCGAAACTGCAAGCTATACACTAGTATCTATGGTAAATAAAAGCTTGTAAACAAATTACACACTTAACCTCGTGTCGAGATTGAAACATTTAAGAGAAATTATCAATTAATAAATAAGTATTGAAATAATGATTAAGTAAATCATATTAATTATATTTTTGATAAGAAATGGCTATAACAAAGGGACATTATAGAACTAAAATTGTTCATATTTAATTAATTAACTAATTGCGTAAGTCTCGTGATGACTTCGCACGTGTAGATAGATTGTCTAGGTTTCACTTGTTTCCGCGCTTAATCTGTACGTACATAGTGGTATATAAAACTCTGCCGTTATTGGATGAACGACAGATAACGCAGACGTAACTTCTTGACTTAGAAATTTGAAATTTGGCATGTAAGTAGGTGGGGGAGGGTAGGGGAGCATTGAGAGATAATTCTTCAAAGTCCTGCGGAAAAGTGGATTTCCATTTGAAATCCACGTAAACAAAGTTGCGGCTGACCAGTCTTTTATAACAATAGCGTGAAATTCTTACTCTTATATTTTACACTAAATATTTTAAAAGTACAACACATTTATATTTTTAATGTTATAATTGTTTATTTAGAAAAATAAATGAGAACGTCGTGCCGTAGGGGCACGAGCGTGTGAGTGTAAACGCGACAGTTGTGGGTTCAATTTCCATGAAATATTGAATATTAAAATTATATTAATAAAAAAGTAGAGGCCGTCGCGTTGTAACGTACAATGATCTTTTCGCTTCAGATAATTTTCTTACATACCATAGTATGTAGATATAGAATGATGTACATATATAAACTGATAGCGTTAATTATATGAAAAATAAGTATAACCGGAAGAGTCAAATGGTCATGGGCAGCTTAATATAACACATAATTGTTATTTATAATAATAAATTATTGTTTAAATCATAACAATGTCAATGTGTATTTGTCTGGGGATTTTGTACCTACATTATAAAAACGTGCCTTTCTTTACATTTTAGGTATATATATATATAATAAAAACTTTTTAACACAAACAAATAGTTCCCGAAATACACGATTAAAACCAAACTAACTATTTAGGAGTACTTTAGATATATTAATTAAATCACTTCAAGTCAGGGACATAGGATGTACAGAACATATGTGATATCGTACTTTTATCGGATGATACCGCTTTAATATTTAAAGTTGACAGAAATAAAATAAACTATGACGAAGTGAATTGTGCATTATCGCATATTCTTCGTTGGTTTGATGTTAATAATCTAATGTTAAATGCTAAAGAAACGAAATGCATCGAGTTTGCTTTACCAAATGTAAAAAAACATAACTTTTATCTAATAATTAAAGGAGAACCTCTAAATGTGTCGGAATCAGCTATTTTCTTAGGTGTTACTGGGTCATAATCAGAAAAGTGGACATTTTCAAATTCGTAACGTAACTGATAAGTAACAATACTGATAACGTTTGTTACGAAACTGATGTCATAGGGCATTATACACAACAAAATAAGAATATTGTATGAATAAAACTATTGGTTTTTTTTTTTATTTAATGAGACACAGATAAAAATTTTAAAGATTCAATCGTTGAATTAACAGATTATAAGTGTAGGAAGAAAACATAAGAAAGTGACAATATTAACAATATAATAATGCTAGTTCGTAACGTAATATTTCTTATTAACTTATATTTCTAGTTAGAGATCACAAAGTTAATGATAAATTAAATCAACTTTAAAATATATCAAAATTTGAGTCGTTATCACTGGAATTAAGTTTAATTCTTTGTAAGTGTTTATTCCGCATATCTCCATATTGAATAGGATTGGTCTTTTTAAGACGTTCTCTATATCTTTTTTGTCTTTCAGCATTTAACATAGGAGCCATGACGCTTACTGAAAATAAAAAAATATTTATCAAAAAATAGTAATCATGAAATCACAACTAATTTCAGGAAGAATAAAAAAATGTATTTAACTAAATCGGTTAAGCTGTTTCTGAGATTAGCACGCACAAACACATGGACAAACACGCAAACAAGCAAAAAACTTAAAAATCATTATTTTTGGTTACTTTACGTTATGAAAAGTCACTAATAGTTTTTTTCACATGCCTGCATTTTTTTTTCTTATATACATATCTTCCATATACAAGCACCGGTTCGTTAGAACTTTATTATAAACGTATATAAGAAAAAATTGGTAACATAATTGCGAACTCAGCTTCATATTTTCTGAGTTTCGTTACGTAACGAAATATAACGAAATTGAGAATAGAGTCTGAGAAATTCTAACCTTTTTAAATATTTGCTCATAAGCCACGTGTTGCATGTGCAAGCACTGAAGTTCTTTTTTGAGATTTTATAAAAAGAAGCAAATAACATAAACAAGAAAACGAAATTATAGAATACTTATCAAAATAAAAGCCGTTTATAACCCTGAGATGTAATTAGCATTTTGAAAGGTTTTTTGCAACTGACAAATCATACTATTATTTTGCCATAATACATTTAAAATATTACAAAAATCTTTAAGTAAATAAATAAAATTATTTTAAATGGCAAAATATTTAAATTATCTTTAAAATTGTATTTTTAAAACGCATTCAAAGTAGCGGGACAAAAAAAGACACAAAAAGTACACTTTTTCTGATTATGACCCTACTTAGATTCCAAACTCCAGTGGAACGCTCATCTGGAAGCACTTGCAGATAAACTCAGCTCTGCCGCGTTCGCAATTAAGAAAGTAAGACAAATGACGGACGTTGACACTGCCCGACTAGTCTACTATAGCTATTTTCATAGTATTGTATCTTATGGAATGCTGCTATGGGGCAGTGCTGCACATATCAATTCAATATTTATTCTCCAAAAAAGAGCCGTAACATATATTTATAAACTAAGAGCGCGAGATTCTCTGCGAGATGTTTCCATAGATGCAGGTATTCTTACAGTTGCTTCCCAATTTATATACTATAATATTCTCTTTGCCCGACAAAATATACATTGTCATAGTAAACATAGTGACAGCCATACGATAGGAACGAGAAATAAAGATAAGATTGTTATTCCAACTTTTCGCCTCCAAAAAGTTAATAAATCTTTTATGGATCTGAGCATACGTAAATTTCGCAGTATATCCTGGGGCTCCCACTTCCAAAATTTAAAATATCAGTAAAAAAAATCTGACAAGTAAAGCTTATTACACTGTTCAAGAATATTTAGAGGACAAATATGTATGGAATTAATGTCTATTAAATGTAATGCAGGATAGCTGCCAACTAATGTAATAGATTGTAACATTTATTTTGAAAAGAGCAACTTTTGCTTCTTGCCGGCTCTTCTCAGCAGAGCTGCCTTCCGAACCGGTGGTAGCTTTTTTTTCATATGTTCATTCGACGATTCAAAAGAATGAATGAATAAAGAATAATTTGAATTTGAATTTAATATTATTCTAACTAATTATATTTTGTGACGTAATTCACAAACATTGAAAAGCTTTTTATAATTTTATTAAATTTAGACATTTATTTTCAGAACTAAATGTGGTTGTTATATTTTTATTTTTTCAATTTTTTAATTTTTTTTAATTTTTATAATTAATTAAAGATTTTATTAATAAATAGTCTTTCCTTGCATTATCACAATACACAAATATTAAATAGTAATCTAGATTTTTCTGTCGAATTCTATCGAAGTCTAATTATTACCAGAGCGAGTAATTGACAATAATTCATATTCTTCAGTTGGAATCGAACCCACATCATCACCACCACCCCGTCGCGCTTACAGCGAAACTCTGTAACGCTACATGACGGGCTCTACTCCACAATATAAGAAATTCCCATATATTTTTATGATTTTGTATTTTCGCTGCCATGGTCATATTCGCGTATTTGCTTACAATAGAAGCGTCCAGGTAAAAATTTAAGTGAAAACAACTATAATTTTTAATAACTGACCTTACGCTACCATAAACATTCATAAATATTCATAAACAGCTATTAATATTCATAAATATTGCTAAACTTCTGTGGAAATGTACATAATATCTTGAAATTTGATGAATAATCTACGTGGCTAGTACTAGTACCCTAAAAATTCTTTAGTACCCTCGGGTAACTTTGTTCTTATTAAAAAAACTATTTAGAATCAAATTTAGGTGAGTCTATGAAATACACAAAAAAAACAATATTTTTAAGACACGTACCTATCTGATTGAAAATTTACAAATGTGTTAGAGCCGACGATTTCGCGCTTTTTCCCGCATATCACGGTACCCAGGGAAAACTTAGTGTCAAGACATAATTCGAGAAATTGATTCTTGAGCGGCAAAATTGAACGTCGGGCTCTGTCTTGCTAGACGGGATTTTTTCAGCTTCACGCTGTAGCCCGCACTTAACAGGATATGCAGAGGGAACCTGGGAACCTAGTGTTAAGACACTCTGTTTTCATTAAGATACTTCCGTTGCTCACTTTCCACAAAATTGAGTCATTGTGTGTTGAGTGTCGGAACTTAATGCCGCGCTTTGCCTTGTTGCCAGAGCGAAGAAATTAAAATATTCAATATTTCATTCCCTTGAGTGGCTATCGAACCCAACTTTCATGAAAATAGTCGTACGTTTGTGCCCCTGCGCCGTGACGGTCTCGGGAGAAAATGCATTTAATTCATTACTACAAATGACAAATGAAAAATGACAAATCTTACGAACAGGATAAATAGACAAAAATATTTTATAATTTTTTTAAGTATTTTGTAATTATCATTATATTTTCTTTTCAGTAACCATGACAAGCACGCCAAGGGTTATTCTTGAAAGCGCGACGTCATCCTGTTCCAGTTCCTCAAGCTGCGTGAATACAAAATGCGAAGAGTCTCTACACAGTTTGATAGAGGATTTGGACCAAGTTGAAGAAACGCCTGCAACCACTTGTTCTATGTCATGCCCAAATGATAGGAAGAAGAAAAGATCGATATGTTGCAGTAAGTTGCTTTTGTTTTTTATCGGATCGACGATGCAAAAGAGGGTAGTGTATTTATTACTAACTAGCGGACGCGCGCAGCTTCGCCTGCTTTTTTGCACCCTTAGAGATGAAGTCTAACAAACCATGAAACATGTGTTCAATGAAAAATTCACCTTCAAATTTTTCAATTTCAAATTTCAATCTCAAATTTTATAAAAATCGGTGGCGATTTAATGATTTTTCTATACAAACTTTCAACCTCTTATTGACACCCTTAGGGGGTAAATTCTAAAAAACCGTGAAACACCTATTCAATTAAATATTTTTAAGAGTCTGAATTTATAATTTTATAAAAATCGGTGTCGATTTAATTTTTTTTCCATACAAACTTTCAATCCTTTTTACTTTCACCCCTTTAGTTAGAATTTTTCAAAATCCCTTCTTAGTGGATGTCCAGATTACAAAAGTAAACATCTGTCCAAATTTCACATTTCTACTATTTGCGGTTACGGCTGTGCGTGCGTCTTACCTTAGTCAGTGAGGACAAGTCCTTTTATATATATAGATAAATAAGTGAGCTATAAAATTTATAGCAATGGAGTAAAAATTCAAGTATAGTGGATACGAATTTATGGCTTGTGTAATTTTTTTTAACTGTTATTCATTATAATAAATGAAAAGGTTATGCATGCCTTTTGAAATTGACGATAATTAGACGTTACAGCAAGGTAGAGCTGGAAAGCTCTGTAATATTTTTATATTCATTACAATATTATCAATTTTACGAAGTTTCGACCGGTGGAAGTCTAAAAATATAATATACTAGTGGACCCAAACGCAGCTACGCCCGTTTGAACTATACGAATATTTGTTAAATATATTTATGAAATTATTTTCAATTTACAATAGAGAGATGCGTTAAGCAAGCTCATTTTGGGTGACGTTTTCTAACATAGAAACAAACAAACACGACGAACAAATCGGTGCTGAGCAACGGTCGCATAGAGACGGTTGTTATTAGCATGGCGGAATAAATTGCATGTCAAATTAATAAGTATTTTAATATATTGGTTTATATCGAAAATATTACAGAAATGAGAAAAAAAGTATCCNAATATTACAAATATGAGAAAAAAAAGTATCCTGTGTTCATCCCGAGACCCTCAAGTATCTGTATATGAGTATTTGATCACAATTAAATTAGCGGTTTGGTCCTGATTGCGTAAAAGACAGACAGACATACAGACAGAGTTACTTTCGAATTTATAATATAGGTATGGATAGATTAATAGAGCTGTCCATCTTGCCTCTAGAATATAATAAGTCTATCACAATTAAGGACGAGGCGCAGGAGCACGAGGGCACATCACAGTTTGAATCACTTGTCAGCTGTAAAGGGAAATGACCTCTCTATAATACTTCTTCTAATCTTATTGAAATATTTAAAAAAAATATATATTTTAAGTAGTTGTTAAGATATTTTAATTAATATAATAAAATCATAATGTGCGATAATAAAGTAAATTATTAAATACACAAGTGTGATACACTCGCTCGTTGTTGTAACGAGATAAAGTGCGGTGACGAGTTCCGTCACTCAAAACGCAATTGCCCAAGAATTCGGCGGAAAATGGAGAACGGTAGTGTCGGAATATAAACGGAGATTAACACTAGCTTCCCGGTTACCTTCTGCCGTTATCTCTGCTATCCGTTATACAGCGTTAATCTATACAAAAAAGTATTACACATGTACTGAGGGTAGCAAAGAAAAAGTTTGTTTTTCTACTTTCTGTCCAAAAAAAGATATTATGCATATACCTACTGGGTGGAATCCGCCCGAAGTAAGCCAATATAAATTTAATAGCGACGTAAACACGGCTTCGCCTGCTTAAACTTATTGTTACACCTACTATAGCCAAATTATACAAAACATTTACATAAATTGTAGCCTATGTGATATTCTGATGTATAATCTAAGGTAAGCTAAGGTTTAATTTATATCCGATAAATATAGTCTTTTTCTATTGATTGGCGTGATTGAGGTTTATCGTACTTGGAAAGTACCTATTTGAAAGTACACACGATAAATGAGGTTTAGATCCTCAGTAGTAGAATTTTTATAATCTAAATATAAAATATTTTCATTTCGACCGGCGGAGCTTATCGCTGCACTTTATTGCAGCCATTGTGGCGCAGTGACAGGGCGTGGGTTCGATTCTCACTCAGGGGAATATCCTCAACCTAGCTCGCTATATGCAGCGTGAAGCTACAAAGAGGTCATAAACATATCACGACATCGAATCCTTCGTAATAATATATAATAGTGACAATAATAATTAATATTCTATGATTATAACGTAAGCCAAATTATATAAATTGCGAAGTTTTGAACTTGAACTGTTATTATTTATCCTCAATGCGTTAACCAATTATTTAATATGCGTACAATGATAAGATTATCTAATATTGGCACTCATAGACTCTAATTTGCATTTAAATCGCATTAAATTGGGACGGAGATACATGTGCAACTGTAAAAGCTTCAGATCCAGCGTCCAGATTGTCCCTCAATATATACCTCCATCTAATTAATGTTAATCGTCACAGACTCTTCCGTTTCCCGGAACGTTTGTTCCGGAATATTCACGCTGCACGCTGGCACGTGACTTGATAAAATAAACTTTTGCCCTTAAATGACTGTCTAATAGTGAAAACAGCATTGAAATCTATATTTACAAGATTTACTAGTGTTCTAAGTTCCCTCCGCCTACCCTGCTACTTGCGGGATACAGCGTAAAAATTCAATTCAACTTTGTTTTGATTTACCGTTTACTATATAAAGACTATTGCTATGATCGTTGCTCTGTTCCACCATAGTCTTGAACAAATAATCTATATATATAAAACCTTGACTTGTCCTTACTGGCTGAGGTAAGACGCACGCACAGCCGTAACCGCTGATGTTAGAAACGTGAAATTTGGACAGGTGTTTACTTTCGTAATCTGGACATCCACTAAGAAAGGATTTTGAAAAATTTTAACCCTAAAGGGGTGAAATAGGGGTTGGAAGTTTGTATGGAAAAAAAATTAAATCGGCACCGATTTTTATAAAATGTGAAATTTTGATTTTTAAAAGTATTTAATTGACCACGTGTTTCATTGTTTTCTAGAATTCTCCTCCTAAGGGTTATTTAAGGCAAATAAGGGGTTGAAACTTTGTATGGAAAAATCTTTAAAGCGCCACCGATTTTTATAAAATTTGAAATTCAGACTCTTAAAAATATTTAATTGCACATGTTTCATGGTTTTCTAGAATTCACCCCTAAATAACCAAGCAAACAAAATAAACACATTTTTCGTCCACATTGTGTTTTAATGTAAATAATTTTGATAATTATCTAAGCTTGCCATTTTTTCTCACACTTCAATTGTTACTTGACTTAGAATTCCGTAATGTAGGTCGTGACAATTCCGTCATAAATAATTATTTTTTGCTGCAATGTAAACATTGTATACAAGGTGTCCCAGGAGTCAACGATAAGACGAAAACAGGTGATAGACCAAGTCATGACAGTTATGAGAAAAATATAAAAAAAAATCTTTGTCGTGTATTTTTCTTATATATTGATTTTAAAAAATATCGGAAAAACCGACACCCCGTGATGATTTTTCAAGTCCTAAGACTACAAATATTACTCTTTCTTCATTTATATTCTGTAATATAATCATGATTAACCCTTCTGGGAATTACAGTTTAAGATTGGAAATACCTGCATCAGTTTTCAATAAAATGTGGTGTTTATGCCAAACATTAAATTCAAAATATTTAATTTAATTTACTACACCCAACTTTAACCGACTGTACTATAAAAAAAATATACACTGTTTTTGCAAGTAACTTAAAAAGTTTGCGCATTTAATCTGGATTCCGAAATGGTACAATACTTGCTGGATTACTTCTTTGTTGAAGAGAGAAAAATCGAAATACACGATAATCGGGATGACGTTCAGCGTTTTGGTATCTTTTCCGATACATTCTAGCTGCAGCATTAGCGTTACATAACCATTCTCCATGAATGAAATGCATATTGGCAATGTGTCAAAGACCGAGTATATGGCCTGCGAGAGCCCGGACTCAAGCACTATCCTTATAAGTCCAAGGCCAGCCTCTAAGTCGGAAAAGTTCAGGTATCTTAGATCCGTCATGCACGAGTCTGGAGGCATCTATCACGATCTCCATGGTCGGATAAGCGTTGTCTGGGCTAAGTGGCGGCAGGTCTATGGTGTGATCTGTGATCGCAGGATACCGTCCAAACCTGAACATATCCGTAAGAGTAATATTTGTAGTCTTAGGACTTGAAAAATCATCACGGGGTGTCGGTTTTTCCGATATTTTTTTTTATATTTTTCTCATAACTGCCACGACTTGATCTATTACCTGTTTTCGTCTTATCGTTGACTCCTGGAACAACCTGTATATACTTTTACGCGAAAACGTATAAAAAATTACGTGATTACGCGAAATTCGCACCAGTGCCTTTTGGGAAACCTCCAAACGCTCTTACCACTACGTGGTAACACAGTGTTCGTGTACTGTTACAACCTCATTATTAAAAATGATATAATTAGAATAAATTATATTATTTTGCATAAAGAAATGGTCGAGACGCCACTTCTATTGGCTTAAATACCATACAAGCAACCGATTTTATGGCTCTCCTCTTTTTAACGCTCGTCTGAATAATAATAAGAAGTGTCATATGTTCTATGACCAACGCCCGGCGTTCCGAATGCAACAGTGCACGGTAAAAACGGTCGCATTTTAAAAGCGTTGACGTGTCAACGTATTCATACAAATGCATTTGTCCCATTTCAACACTTTATAACACCCGTTAAAAAAACCTCTCGCGTATATGGGGTCGTAAAGCCAATTGCGCGTCTCTTTCACTGGTTCTGCGCTTTCGCTTGCACGCTCGTCTCAGGCTCGCTCGGCTTGTGACAATAAATGATTTTTGGTACTTGCAGCCGACGTTCATCGATTTATAATTATCAAAGACAAGGTATTTTATCGATAAAACAGCGATTTCTTTCACGCAACTAGTATATTATACGAAGGGTACCACAGACTTAAAATTTGTATTTTATTACAGATTCCACGGGACAAACAGTATGGGGTGTTATATTAATAGTAACTTCAGTTATTGGATTTATTTTTCCGCCGTTAGACTTCTTGTTATGGGAAAGATTAAATATGAGGCCAGGTAAGAAATTCTTATTTTATTATTATTGATATTATATTCTTATATTATTTTTGTTTTTGGTATTCGAAAGATAATATCTGAACTTTTTAAACAATATACAATAGTCGAGAGAAGGTCATTATATCGCAACTTACATATTCTAGGATCTATGGGAAAATAATTATGTTTACTGATTAACTTTTTAAAAAAATTATGTTTACTGATCAACTTTTAAAAAAAAATTAAAATAAGTTAGAAAATAGGCCGTTAACTGGGTTCTATTCCTACTCGGAGAGGTGGAGATACTGTGTAAAACTTAAAAAATAAAAAAAGGTTAACGTGTAATATTTTTAGGGTTCCCTCCATTCGACATGTGGGCAGACCCTCCAGATGAAGTAAAGATGAGAGCCCACATATTCAACGTGACAAACCACGAGAGGTTCTTACAAGGACTCGATGATAAAATAAATGTGGAGGAAATCGGACCTTTTGTGTATTTGTATGTAATTTCATGTATTACTTAATTTGACATGTTATAATACAGTGAAGCCGTCACGGCGCAGTAGCTTAGTGTCGGAGTGTAAGCCTGATGATTGTGGGTTCAATTCCCAATCGGAGGGATGGTTATATTTTAAATTAGATATTTCCATTCTTCCACTCCAGGGACAAGACAAAGCGTGGCGTTTAAACAACTGTACACCATAGCAAATTTTTTTTTTTTGAAACTTTTCCTGCATAGCAGGGTAGATAGAGGAATCCCTCCCTGAATGAGAATTGAACCTACAACCTCCGCATTTATAGTTGAATGCTGTGCCGCGGCTATGGCATTATCAAATAAATGTCAATCGCCAAGTAATTTATAACAACATTTTATTTTCAGAGAAAAATTAAAGCATTACAACATAAAATTTCATAAAAACAGCACAATGTCGTACACGGCGAAGCGCTATCTCATATTCCTGCCGGACGAAAACACTATTGATTTTAATGCGACCGTCATTTCGCCCAATGTAGCTTTATTGGTAAATCAAATTAATTATTTATTTAGTAACATTTAATTATTATTTAATGGTTTTCTATCTTAACCTATCCAGAAGTGACTGTTTTCTTTTTAACATCCCGCACATAGCAAGTTAGGCAGAGGGACCCTAGTAATAAGAATTCAATCCCCACGCCACCCCACAATTTTTGGGACATCGCGTTACGAGTTGTTGAACAACGACGCTTTACTTTGAAACCAGAACGAGGAAATGAAAATAATTCATTCCCCTCGAACGGGAATCGAACCCCCAACCGTCACGTTTATAATAAAAAAACACTCTCGTACGGCGCCACGGTAGCCTCAGATTGTTTTATTTATTTTAATAATACTCCATATTGTTCTTTAAAAATGCTTAACATGAAGGTTGAGAACACCGGATCTAAGATTAGGCAGATTGCATCTAAGAATAACAATAAACATCATAAGTGTTTTTTTTTATTCTACAAGTGATATAATATAAGAAAAAAATATATTTCCTTTTTAGTTTTTTTTATGTTAATTGATCTTGATTGTTGTGGATTCATTTTCATCTTTTATTAATAGGTGTCTTTGGGTAGAGGAAATGAAGCGATAGGTTTTATTATCTCTTAGACAATGCCAATACTCAATCGAAAATTTCTCTTCATTTTTCTTTCTGTTGAATCGATTGTATATTTTGTACATATTTTTATTAATATTTAAATATACAGCTTTTTTTATTACTTTACACAATATTTTATAGTTATTTACTCTTAAATATAAATTCCTTTTTTTTTTGCTTCTTTTATATGAGAGAAATAAATATAATTTTAAGGTAAAAAAGGGTACGGACCAAGTGTCTGTAGTGATATTAAAATTACCTTTATTTATTAATTTTAAAAAAAGAAAAGAAAATATGTTATCTATGTTGTTATGTTTGTTTGTCATTTTTATATGACAAAATAGTTTTTAAACCTTTCAATAATGAGACATTATGCTCCACTGATAAAAAATATAGTCGAAGTCTAATATTTTTATATGTAAGAAGTTAAATGGTTAGTTGTTTGAACGTCAGGTAGTTTACTTTTCATTCATTCTTTTGTTCAGTTTTGCATTACGTTAATTGATCTTTTATATACCTAATAGACTGGATTGATTTCAAAGGTGTGTTATCAATTATAGAATCATTAATTATAATTAAACCTAGGCTATTAAACTATTATGTTTATTATACCTTTTAACACACAAATGTTTTTTTTTATAAATTTCAAAAATGATATAAGTGGCAATGCGTAGACTCTCCAAAACTGTATGTAACGAGATTATTTGCAATAAAAATTGCATAATACAGAGTTAGATCACTTTACCACTGGCTGTCCCAATTAACACTTTGACGAGAATAGCATCAGAATTTAGGCAGGAATTGAACCTTGAGTCAAGGCTCCGCACTGAAGAACTATAATCATTGCTTAAGTACATAATGATGTAATTTTTCCACCTTGGCCTAGTGTTGATGAGTCAGATTTTGATTTTAGATTAATCTAACCTCCCCTTCTATTTAAATAGAAGGGAAAGATTTTTGTTTGGTGATAAGTATTTATTCCACATACCATTTATTTTTAGCAGTAGTAAAAAAGGGTATGTACCACCAAACAAATATATTATGAGGCCGTCGTAGCGCAGTGCCGCAACTGACTGTTCTAGGTTCGATTTCCAATTTTGGGAATTTATTACATTTCCTCGTTGTGGTAACAAGACCAAGACCGATCGATCTGCCTGTCCCGGTCTACCCTCCTGTATGGATGATATAGCGTGAAGGCAAAAAAATACATATATTTATGATTATATTTTTAAATATTTTATGGGCGCAGATAAAGATTATTAAAGATAACATTAACAATATATAGCCGACCTTTATATATTTTTATTACAAGCGTGAAACGTTTCTAAGTAATTCATTTACGCATTCGTTTTTATGATATTTTATTATCGGGGAAGTAAATATTTACTTATAGTATTTAAGTACAATAGTGACTTCAAGCAGCTGTCTATTTATCTATATCAGTTATCTTTTCTCTTTTTAGGGTTCCGTACCTCAAAAGAAAAAGAACGGAAATCTAATAGGATTGCTTTGTTCTCCATCAGTCTGTCTGGTTTTCCGTCTGTATTTTTTTTCTAGCCAAGAAATAAAAATATTAAATGTATCATTCCTCCGAACGGGAATCGAACCCACAGCCGTCGCCCTCTATTATATATTTCTTAATTTATTTAACGTTTTCATTTACAATTTCACAGGGCATACTGTCATATCTACACAACGCAAATTACTTCGTTAGGACTGGCTTCAAGCTATTAGCGAATACACATAACACACAGTTTTTTGTGAAGAAAACAATATATGAATATCTGTGGGACAATAGGGACCCCATTCTGGACACTTCTAAGAACTTAGCACCGGCCATGGTACCGGATACTAATATGGGAATGTTGACACAGGTACTCTTAATTAACCTCGGGTGCGAAAAAGGGGTGTTATAAGTTTGACGTGTCTGTCTGTCTGTGCATCTATCTGTGGCACTGTAACTTCTGAATTAATGTACCGATTTGATCGAAAGCCTTGTTCATCACGGTAGTTCTGGGCAAAAAATTAAATTAAATTAAATCAGCTTCGCGCTGTATCCCGCGCAAAGTAGGGTAGGCAGAGAGAACCTAGTGTTAAGACACTCCGTTCCCCACTTTCCGCCGAATATTGGAGTCATTGCGTGTTGAAGGGCGGAACGGTTCGGATACGGTGTTAAATTTCGCCACCTAATAACGCAACATAAATTGGAATAAAACAAATGCGTAAGCAAGTCTATGTTTTTATTATTATATTAATATTTCATGGTAGTTGGTCAAAAAATATATGTTTCATAGTGGATGATTTTAGGTACAGATAATTAAATATTGTTGTTAATTAAACAAAAACATACTTGGTATTGCTGTTCTGAAATATTAATAAAAAAAATATTCCAATTAAATTTAAATGAGCATTTTTACTTAAATTGAGTTATAAAGTAGCCATATATATTTTTTTATTACACGCATTTCCTGGTGCTACAATAAAATTATGTGGCATTATGGTTTTATACCGTTTGCTGTAAAAATAAAAAAAGTTGTTTTCTTAGGTGCGTTTCTTGTTTATAATTAAGGTAATATTTTTGTTTTTCTATTTACGTCATCATTATTCAAACAAAATGTCCTGACCGTATGTTTTACGAACTATATTTGTAATAAAGAAATTGTCTTAATAATTGAAATATTACAAAGTTACGCCGAAAATTTCGTATCAATTTCAAGATTGTAGGTAAACGGTGAGAACAACTTATAAAATTGACAAACTTAAGTTTGCCGGCGTAAGGTTCCCAGGTTCCCACTGCCTACCCTGCTATAAGCGGGATACAGCGTTAACCTAAAAAAAACCTTTAATACATTTTTAAATATACAAGGTGTATGCTACGACAACATAACATTACCTACAAGACTAATTTTAATTTTCCAAATGATATCAAGCCTTATAACTCTATGCAAACAATAAGAACTTGCTTTATAATAAATATTATAGTCGAATATTATATTTTCATAATTTCAGGTATATGCAGACTTCACAGATGACTACACAGTAAAGATAGGACCTCAATGGGGACACAAGAACTTCTTTACTATAGACAAAGTCAGGGGAAGGTCTCACATCACCGGATATGATCCAGATGTAAGTTCGTCTGTTTTTTTTTGGGTGACAGACACCTAAGTCTCAATTTTATTACTAAGTATCGAACCTCTCGCGGCTTCGCCGGTTTGGACTACGCAATTATTTATTTACTAATCTGAATTACTGTCGAATTCTAATAACATTGTCATTTTGAAGACAATATCCGTATATTGGAAAGTAAAGTTTCAACCAATTCAATAAAACAGTTGTTATGTGGCAAAATTTGTCGGTTATTATTTATGAACCGATTTTATTAAAACATAACATTAAATGTTAAGGGAAGTTTTACTTGATGGAAATGAAAATAATTCATCCCCTCGAATAAAACTCTAATCTACCACCGTAATTCTATTAACATGCTTGTTTACCATTAGAAATGTCCAGATCGTCTAAATGGGGCGACCGAAGGTGTTTTATATCACCAACATGTGACCAAAGATGATGTGCTTTTGTGCTTAAGAAAAACCGTTTGTAAATTAATGCCTTTGCATTATGAAAGTAAGTATTTCTAAGGAAATCTAAGGTCTATACTAGTTTTATACAGCTGGACAGTTTGCTTGGTTAAATGTCCTAATCTCAGGAACTATTGGTTGGAATTGAAAAAATAATTAGATTTATATATTTTATATTTTCACTGAGTGGTTGATAGATATGAGACAGCCAAAACATTTTTTTCTTTTCCCGGACCCCGAACTTTAAAACATATAATAACCTATATTTTAGATAGACAAAGCGTGTTGAACGAAATGATTTGGCAAGTAGCCAAGCAAGTGGCACTAGCCACTTAAAGTTTACAATTAATTTCCTTTTTCCCGATTTTTAATCCTTACCCATTGTAAACCATAAGCTTATGTTTTTAAATATATTTTTATTGCTATTAAATTACAGGAGAAGCTGTCATGAAAGGTGTTAATGTATATAAATTTTCCTTACCCGAGAATGTTTTCGATAGAAACGATAATGGCACCGACTGCTACTCGTCGAACCCGCCCCTGCCTGATGGAATAAGTGATACATCAAATTGCTTTTACAGTAAGTTTCCTTATTTCTCTTTTAAAAATTATATAAAAAGTTTGCCCTTTTGATGTGATTTTCACAAAAAGCAACTTCAGGCTAATTTTTTTACGAGCAAAAAATTGGAAATTTCACTAACAAAAACGTTTAAATGAACAAATCTGCCCAAAGTTAAAGTCCAGGCACCCCGGAAAATAAATTTAAATACGCCCATGACTGTTTTCTACGTTCCTACTACCTATCGGTGTAGCAGGATACTAAAAACACGTAGTGCTTACACCCTACGTTCCCACGTACCGAAGTGCTTTGTCTACCAGAGTTCACAATGGGCAATAGAAAATAATTTACTTAACCTACGATGTTCCACTCTTTCAATATTTAATAAATGTGAAAGTTTGTGAGGATGGATGTTTGTTTGTTCACTTCACACAAAAACTATCGAACAGATTTAGATGAAACTTTACAGTAATATACCTTATATATAAGAATACTACTTATGTATAAATTTAGTATAATTTGGTTTGGTAATACAAGTCTAAGCGGGCAAAATCGCGGGTGGATCGCTAGTTTGACATATTTATTTCTTCTTTTACAGATTTCCCAATGGTGGCTTCTTTCCCTCATTTCTACACAGGATCTCCTCCCAAAGACAAATATGTAACAGGACTAAAACCTAATAAATCAAAACACAGCTCTTTTATTTACCTCGAACCGGTATGTTGAATGCTTACTTTTACAAATAAAATTAAAATTTTCGTCTCCTCGCTTTGGGAACAAAACAAAACACAGAGTTGAATTCCGCCACTCGACGCGCCATGTGCGGCGCTCGAAATTTAGGCAGTACATGGTCAACAGAGATCATAACTTGGTTCCCTGTGCCTACCCTGCTATATGCGGGATACAGCGTGAAACTAAGGAAACATTATAATTTAACATTTATTATACATTTTTCAGAACACAGGAATACCTTTTCGAGCGGTGGCGAGGTTACAATGCAACTTGCAAGTCAACGATCTATCTGGTTTCTATTCGCAGGAAATTAATAAGTTCTCTAATCTTATCTTACCCTTAGGATGGATTGAATATGTAAGTATTTTTAAGTACGATCGACGAGTTGTGGTCGACATGAAGTTGAATGTGGTCGACACGGATATACGACAATACGTAGAGGGAGCTTCTACGATGAGATGATTATGATTATAAAGTTTGTGCGTCGCATATGATACACATCAGCTGGGATCTGCTGCTGGGTGCCTTGATCTCAAATCAGTGTGGTATGCTTTGTATTTTTTAGGTATTCATTTCATCATTATAAGAAGCTCATGAGCAGGTTTCCACGTCATAATGAAGATTGAGCACTCCCATATTTCCGAGCATGTAGTCCGTGCGTTTAACTCTTTTATACTGCGACGTGGGTTTTACATTGCGACCGTTTGAACTTTTAATACTTTCTGCGTTTACCATGTCTCCCTCATATAGTAGAGTGGGTGGAAGGAACCTGGGAATATAGTGTTAAGTCACTCCCATTAAAACACTCCGTTCTCCACTTTCAGCCGAATTCTGCAAGCATTGCGTGTCAATGTCGGACCACAACACCACGCTTTGCCTCGTTACGTTACGTTTACAATCGCCTACTTGTGCCACTGAGCCACGAAGGCCTCTTCTTGTATTCTATAGTACCTACATGAAACATTTAGTGTGTTTTTAATAAAATGGTACGCGATAATTATATAACACAAGTACTCGATGAAATCAAGGAAATAATAAATAAAATATTAATGTAAAATATTTTTACTTTCAGAGTCAAGAGGGGCTACCGGTTACAATTATTTACATGGTGTACTTCATGATCATCATTTTGCCGCCGTTATCAATTGTCATTTTCAATTTGACACTTCTCATAGGCGTTTACCTCATATTGAAACAAATTGTACCAAATAAATTGAAAAAGAAATTATTAATATTTGTAATGTTATCAAAGAAACATAAAAACAAAAGCCTAGCAGAAAATAATATACTTGTATACGAAAAAGAGAAGTTCATAAAGAAATGTAATAATAGTTAACTGTTAAAGTTTAATAACAATTTATATATAGAATGCAATATTGAAATAAAAAAGCAATACAAAAATAAATACTAATAAAATTAGAGCACTAACGTTTTTTTTGTTAGTGGAAAGGCTGTGATAAAGCATTTGTTTTTTTATGTCACACAAACTAAAAAATGTCGAAGAAGAAAGATATTCAACTTTTATACTGATTTATATATTTTTTAATATAAAACAATAAATATTATACATTATATTTTAAGACATTAAGTATTTTTACGAAAATTGCTCAAATAAAAATACCTATTTTAAAATATATAATATAAAATACCATTTACTTGTTAATTAAGACTGAGGAAAGGGCAAATCAAAGATTATATTAGTAGATTTATAAGTGCATGATAGATTTTTTACTCTTTTTATTTTGAACAATGATACAGGGTTAGATTATTTTAGAATATAATAGGTACAAAACTTTTTTCTATAATTTCTATATATAATTTAACGGGGTCTTATGTTATACCCAATTTCATACATTGTAAAGCTTATAATTGGAGTCACAAAAGTTGGTGGGAAATTTATTTTTTAGATATTTGCTATTTTTTTTAAATGTAAATTTGAATCATATAGAAGAAAATACAGCAATATCCAATTTCACAATAGAGTTATAATTATAATATATTTTGTTCATACTTTACAGTAGGTAGATAATTATTGCGGTAACATGTAATTTTCTACATATTGCTCTAAATATAGATTGCTTTATTTGCTTCTATACTAAAGTATACAAAATAAATGCAAAAAAATATAATTATATTGAAATATTCTTGTTACGGTTGTGGGTTCGAATTAGAATATTTTATTTGAATGTCAGTGACTTCCATGTCCCATATCTACCGATATTAAGTGTAAAACCAAGTGTGAAAAGTATTTTATCAATTAAACCACTTTCATAAAAATATAAGAAATGACACTTCCTTAATGTTCCTATAAATGTAAGTGTATTATTTTGAAAATTGCGCAGTGGTACAGCTTTAAGGTAATAAAGGATTTTTTATAAAAAAAATATTTTTATTTAAAACTAAGTAGGCCTTTATTTATTTTTTTAATATTAACTTTGCCATTAAGACTCTGGCTCTGGCTCTAGTAGATATAATATAAGAAGGATACGATAATTTCATTGAAAAAGTGAAATTCTTGTAAAGAACTTCTTCATCTAATTGAAAAATATTTTTAAAATACTTACATATAGTTATAGGATTATTTAATTTGGAATAAGCAACATCCACTGCTTATTACACTACTATTAGACCATAAGTCGTGGCGGGCCTGAAGTTAGGTTTTTGAACTTTTGCGCACTATACACTCGGGAAAAAAAAGTAAAGAAAAAAAAATCCTAAAATTAAATCTGTTCATCCATCTAAAGCCAACCTTAGAGCTACCGTACTGTACAAACAAAAGAAATGAATTAAGGTTCTACGTTCCTCCGGAGATGGTGATTTTATCACCATCACAAGCGGACATTCCTTTTTTGTAGCTTCGCGCTGTATCCCGCATATAGTAGGTAGGCAAAGGGAACCTAGTACTAATAAACTCCGTTCCCTACGTACTCACGGAATGCAGCTCGACATAGGCCACCCAAGAATGTAGAAATATTCATTATTTACATAAAGTGCAAGTGGAAATTTACCACCGAAATTTCGCACAAACTACTTTTCCAAATTACTCAAACATAGGTGGCTAGAGATAGTTGATGGCACTAAATACTTGTAAAGTCTATAAAGTTTCGTTCAACAGTCTACTACCAAGGTAGATCTTTCACCATCAGCTACCTCCAATTATATCGGTTGTCCCATATGTGGAATATGACACTGATTGGAGCGTAGGGGTACTTATTATAATATAGCCGTACTGACGTATTAACTAAAACTTTGGAAAATAAAACAACAAATAATTAAATATCTTATATTTTATTTTTAACAACAAAAAATAGACTTACAAATAACTTATTTAGTATGTATTAATAAAATCAACTTATGCTCAAAATTAACATATTTTTTAGTAAATGTTAAAGAAAATAAATATATAAAATGTTTATATTAAAGTCTTTTTTTACTTATTTCAAATTTGTGTATTTCCACAAATTTTACAAAAATACAAATGGTACAAAAATACTAAACAAAAAAAATTATTAAATCTACAAAATTTTCATTTAAAAAATGTGTAGTATTTAATTTTTATGTGTGTTATGTAATTTTCATGTAAGCAGATACAACTGTATCTTGAATAGTAAACAATTTAGATAAAGAATAGGTAATATTGAATATCACATAAAATTATTCTAATGGTACGAAAATACTAGACCAAACAAAAATGAACTCTACTAATTTAAAAATATATATATATGAAAAAACAAATTAATTATACTCTTACTTAATCAAAAGAAACAAAAAAGGAAAGTGTCGCAGCGGCCCATCGTGTACTGTAAACGCGACGGCTATGGATCCGAGTGCCATTTGAACGAATTCATTATTTTCGTTTCCTTGCTCTGGCAACCAGACTGAAATGTGCGACGTTGGGTTCCGCTCAACAACACAATATCGCGAATTCGGACGGTGAAGAACAGAATGTCTCTGTGTACCCGGCTACGCGGGAAAAAACGTGAAACTACGTAAAAAGAAAAACAAAACAAACAATCTCTAACAACAAAAAAATAAAATATATTAAAAAAATAAACAAGATCTTCACTCAAAAATATTAAAATAAGTAACATTGTAACTGTCCATTGACACATCATCTGTCACGTCCTGTTTATTTGTGTTTAATAGTAATTTTAAACAACTTTTTAATATCTGTGCTTGTTCCAAACACTTTATTACCGTTTGCCTGAAAAATTAATAACCTTGTAGAAATATTATCAAAAATATATCTATACCTATATTATAAATTCGAAAGTAACTCTGTCTGTCTGTCTGTCTTTTAAGCAATCAGGCCCAAACCGCTAATTTAATTGTGATAAAATACTCATATAGAGATACTTGAGGGTACCGGGATGAACATAGGATACTTTTTTTCCCCTCATATTTGTAATATTTTCGATATATACCAATATATTAAAATAATTAATTTGACATGCAATTTATTCCGCCATGTTAATAACAATGGTCGCTACGCGTTGCTAAGCAACGGCTTGCAAAGTTTGTTGTTTTAAGAAAACGTCACCCAAAGTGAGTTTGCTTAATGCAGACATGGCGCGCGCCGATATAGATTTGTATACATTAACAAAAATTAGATGATTTCTATAATTTGATATTCATCCTTATGAAAATAAATATAATAGTCACTTTTAGCATTTCATCTAGATGGAAATTATAGTTTACTGTATAACATTCTAATAAATAATTAAGGAGATGTCACTGATTCCAAATGACTTAGCCTACGAGTTGTGTAGTATGACCGACGCGAACGGGCAGATGACTTTGTTGATTTTGTAATTTTTTATATATTTTCGAATTAATATTATTTTTTATGTAATTACTTGCTGCTTATAATTAATTAATCTTAGTTCGGTTATGTATACCGATGTTATACACTTAAAATATCGTAATTTTAATCATTTGGGATTTTATTTAATATTGTTCGCAAAAATTAATAATTATTTAATATAGAAAAATGTTTAGTACGCGCGCACGACAAACTTTAGGTACTTTTTCTAATGTTAAGAATTTCCTTTAGTTACTTTTACTTCTTTTGTTTGTTCATTTCGGTTACTCAGACATTTTTTCTAATAATAAATCTCCACTTATTATTATTTTTTAACTTATTTTAATTATTTAGGCTTATATTTTCGCGGGCGTAGCCGCGTACGGGCCCACTAGTAATATATAAAGTTAAAGGTGCTTGAACGCGCTCATCCAGAGAACTACTATTAGTTTCAACTGAAAAATTATTTTATCTTGGATGTCATACCGTACACACATTTAATAGTCTCCCCATATATACCTCTATATTTAATCAATACTGTCTATACTAATATTATAAACCTGAATAGTTTCTTTGATTCAATGCACTAACCTCAGGAATAATTGGTTTGAATTGAAAACAAAATGTATAATGTAGTCCACTTATCGAGGAAAAGTCTAAAGTCTATATAGGCTATATCATACACAACAAGTAATTATTTCCGTTTGTCACACATTACACATTATAATATTATTCATGCATTTCAAATTATAAATACTATTTCAAGAATTCCTTATTAAAATTAAAACATATAGATTAGTAGAAATTAAAAATAAAATATCTCAAGATATATCTCACCTATATCTCGTGATTCGTTTATCCTCGGACATGTCTTGACCGGTTTTTATTAGTAGAGCCTTCAATTTGCTATTTTCTTTTGTTTCCCTTTCAATAATACTGAAAATAAAATTAAGAAATCAAATATAATAAAATTGTAGATGATTGCAGCCTGTAGAAGATATACGAAAAAATATATAATTGGGAACGTTATCACACACTTTTTAGAAAACATAAAATTTGAACATAGCGGGATTTGATAATCAGAGCGCTTGGGCAGTTTCCAAGAGGCACGGGTTCAAATTCTGATACGTTTAATTTTTTATGTTTCCTGAATGTGGATTACCAATGTTTTTTTTACTTGTTCACGATAATTTCAGAAACGGCTTAAATGCGGTTTTTACTCTCTTTTAAGGTTTAATGTTTTATTTTAATCGGTACATCAATAAAAAAAAAACAATATTTTGTTCGACAAAATTACTACAAAATAAGAGCATAAGAGGAAAAAGTCACACCAACACATCATAATATTAAAAATTAACGCATTTAATGTGCCTACTCCTGCATCTAACTATAATTTTATCGAAATCGGGCCAGGATTTCCAAAGTAACAGCGTTGTAAAGTTTGAACACTTTAAAATTTGCGTTCCTTCACTCGCTACTACTACGATCACGTCACGCTGCGAGTGTCATGTCTTATTGTGGGCTATGCGGATTGGCTACATGCATTTTAAGTTATATTTATTATTACATAATGATTTTAAGTTATATATCCATAATATAATAAAAATCGTTTGGCATTTAGACAAAGTCAACTATAAAACATTTTCAAAATTACTTCTTATTTTATTTATTTAATGTAAGTTCCCTATGTAAAGGTGTAAAAAGTTAAATATTTTAATTATCGTTTGTGTGGATCTACTCTTTTCAAACACTTTTTCTGAATACTTTTTATTATATAATACAGTAAAAAAAAATATTTTTAGGGTGTTTTTTAAATGTAATATTACATATAGACAATACAGTATTACTTAACCATTTTATAGATTCACTATAAGTAAAACAACTTAATTTATAACAAACACACACACACACACGTTCACACTGAACGCAACGAGTCACAGTATGTAGGTGTACGCAAGCGAAGACTCGCAAACCGCAGCGTGACGTGAGTTATTAAAAGTGAAAAAAAAACGACATTTTTACAAGTGTATCGATGTTTCAAAAATAAATACAGATTCATTTTTCTCCAGTTACAAATTTTTTAGTAATGCTAAATTAGAAAAAAATGTGATGTGAAGGTGTGACTCATAATTCCAATTCCTTCCTTCCTTTTTGTCTTCGTTTAAAAATACCTGTTTAATTTATCTATAATATGATTCAAATGGTCACAGATTTGTGTCGCTCGCTCATACATACAATTTCTATCCTTCTCTTTTATAGTTTCGTCTCGCAGGTTGTTGTTACATTTATTACTGAAATTTAAATATTTAAATTTTAATATTATTATCGATTTTTAATATATTCAGTATTCAATAACAAAAATACATTTTTATAGCTTCACACTGTATCCCGCCTATAGCAGGTAGGCAGATGGAACCTAGTGTTGAGACTCCCTTCCCCACACACTGCCCAATTTCTTATCACATTACGTGATTGGTATTGAAACTCAACGCCGCGCTTGGGTTCGTTACCAGAGCAAAGAAAAATAATTCATTATCCCATCCGTGGGAATCGGACCCAGAACCATTCATTGCATACAGACAGACACTGTAGCACTGCGATACGACGAAATTAAATTTATTTTAGTATAACCTACAAGTCTATTAAATATCAATAATAAAGCCAGATCCATCTAGAGCTCGTTATTTTATAACGGCCATAACATACTCACACAAAACTAAAAATATCTTTAAGTGTACAACTTAAATTAACAAAAAAATCTTGCAAAAACGATGACGTATGCATTTCAGTTTCGCATCCACTATCAGTGGTATCATTATGACCATCATTAATTTCATTATCATTAACTAACTTAACATCATTAATCAATCTATCATTGATTTCATTGCCATTTACTAAGTTCACATCATTTGTCAAACTATCACTGACTTCATTATTTGTAACGATAGTTAAACTAGATTCAATTGCTTCATTAAAACCTAAAAACAAATCGGACTTTTTAATTGTTTCTTCATATTCTTCCATTACTTTTGTATTTCTCATTAATGTTGCCTCAGTTTTATTACTTTTTGAGGTATTTTTGTTTAGTCTACTTTCATTTTCACTATTAGTATAAAATGTTATACGTTTTTTATTATCAATTTTGAATGATTTTAAATGTTTTCCAGATGTTCTTATTATTTGTATTTTATTATCGTCATTACTATTCTGAAAAGGTAATATATTGTTAGAAATCAGAAGTGTAGTATATAATGTGGTGTATAATGACGTGATATTAAAAAAAACGTTACTAGGTACAAAACACCTGTTAACACATCTGAAGTGGAACACGGAGCAGGGTCTGGAACATAGTTCGAATAAGAACGAAGAAGATGGCCTAGTGGTCAGAATGCGCGGACGAGCAACGAAAGATGCGGGACAAAACCCCGCTACTTTCATATTTTATACATTTTCTAAATAAGTAAACAGATTATTACACATACCTTCAAATCACCTTCTTGCTCAGGCATTTCAAAATCTTCCCACTCGGAGAAATGTTTCTTCAGATAATTGACTATTTCAAATTTATCTTTGACAACTGTAAAACAAAATATAAAAAAATATTATTTTATTTTTTATTATTAATTACATATATTAACTATTATATACAAAAATAAATTGAACAAACACAGATAACTTTTCAACTCCACGCTGTATTCCGCCCATAGAACAGTAGTCAGAGGGAATGGAGTGATTTAATACTAGGGAACCTAGTATTAAGACACTCCATTCCCCATTTTCTGCCGACTGAGAGAGATAAACTTAGTTTTAGAAAACTACGTTTTCTACTTTGAGTAAAAAGTAGCGGAACCTACCATAGTAGTTTTGAAAAAACCGATCAAGCGCACTTGCGTACTTGCGTTAAGGAACCCTCGCCGGGCCTATCCGACTCGCACGTCAGATAGGCCTGGGTTCGGTAACAATTTTATAATTGTACGAGTACATCAACAGGAACGTGCCTTACAAGAATTGAAAACCTAAGTTTGCTATAAATATAAGTTTTTGATAGCTTTTTTCCGTTTTTTTTTTCAGACATAATTTCCATTTTTTCCTTTACTTATACTGTTCTCTTACTTCTTGTAAACAGACAGACGGGCTCAAAGTAGTCCCATAAGGATTCTGTTTTGTTATTCTAAGATATCCTAAGATTATTAGAAAATATATAAAGTTTTACTTACAATTACATCTATTTATATTATCTTGACATTCTCGTGGCGATCTTTGTATAAAGTCAATGTCTTCTACTACTGTATTTTTTATATTCTCTAATAACTTTCTATATAAATAGAAAATTTCTTTAAAAGCGTCTGGTATGGAATCCTATTCAAAAACGTTAAAAGTATTTTATGAAAATTTAAAATTTACATTACATTATTTACTAGTATAAATAAAACATATATATATAGGCATTATGAAGAACGTAAAAGTGAGTCCCAAAAAATATATTTTTAAATTGTGCGTGTGACAAACAGAATTTTCATTTTCCTACTCTGCTATCAAAGCAAAAGCGCGGCGTTGAATACCGCAATTCACCAAGCAATGCCTTGAAAATTCGGCGGTAATACATTTATATACCTACATATATTATACGTTTTCATAATGAAAAAATCATATTAAGATAGCTTTTTTTATTTTTTTTACATTTTTAAAAGTGTTATTCCACACTTGGGAAAGAATTTTTTTTTCGCAAACTTAAAAATGTGAACGTAGCGGGATTTTGATGGAAACCGTCCAAAGAAGCGCGGATTCAAATCCCGCTACATTAAGACATAAAAGTCTTAGTTTTATATCTTAATGTAGCGGGATTTTTCTAAAAGTTTAGGAAAGTTTTCTAAAAGAAATAGGTTCCCAACACCTACTCTATAAAGTGAATATAAGCACAAATCAAGTAATTAGTTAATTGTTATAGTAAAACATACATACACACCTTCAATAGATCTATTAATAACCATCCATATTCTAATAAACGCATAAAATCGTTTGGTTTTGCTTTTTTTATATTATCTGTTAAAAGAAATTCAAATATAATAAAGCTGTAAAAATAATCTTTAATTTACTAAAAAAAATGTACCTAAGTTATAAAATAAATGTAAGTAAACAATAACAATTTTACAGTATTAAAAAATAACAAAATTTCATTATCAAAATGTCAAAGAAGAAAGAGAATTTTAAAGAACTATAAAGCTACTGATGATACTGCGCCCCAGGGCACAGTGTCTGATTGTAAATGCGACTGTTGTGGGTTCAATTCTGACACGACGGAATTATTTTCTTTTTCTATATAAAGCCATATACACAGTAGTAGGTAAATCTAAATAAAAATAAGGAGCAATATTAACTCATTTTTTTGATTTTTCTAAAGAGTATTAAAAAAAATTCATAAAATTAATATTTAAAACATAAGTAACTTATTATACAAAACAAAAATCTTCAAAATTCGTTAATAATTATATTAGTAATGTGATAACATACAATAAAACATACAGTCTAATTAAGAACCTCTTTTCTGAAGTTGGTTAAATATCGTAAGTAACGTATACTATTACCTTTTTTCCCCCAATGCAATAACAATTTATCTATAACATGTTTCACGTTGACATTCAAACAGAATTCCTTTAAACACTCCAGTCCTTCGTGGAAGAAATATGGCACAAAATGCTTAACAAAGGAGTTTTTCTAAAAAAATTGATTGAAATTAATAATAGTTTAAAGGATACAAATAATGATTATGAAAACACGAGACGGTTTCGCTTCACCACCCGCTCGCTTCGTTTGCTAACCCTCGCTCGTTTCGCTTTCCAATCCTCCTTTTGTTTTATATCCCACTTACTTCGATTGCCAACTCATGGTAATAAAAAATACATTGTTTTTTTTAATATTTTTGTATAGCATTCAGAATTTCATGTCTGTCTCCATCATATACGATACTTAACAAATTCTTATAAAAATATCGTTATTTTTGGTAATTATAAATAAGACTTTTAACTACTTACTTAATAATTTTACGATTTTAATGCATATTATACGCTGGATAATATATTTTTTTAGAAAACATATAAATATTTGAACGTAACGGGCTATGAACCCGCGCGTCCCGGATAATAGTATGTATTTATATTATTTTATATTTAAAAATTAATGTTACTTCTATCAAAATCAAAACGTACCGTGAGTTCCGAAACAAAACTGTCTTGATGGGAAAACAGAATGTCTTAACACTATGTGCGGGATACACCGTGAAGCTAATAAAAAAATATATATTACCTCTAAAACAATATTAATGAATTCCTCCATCACTTGAACATAACAGCAACTGTATTCATTTATTCTTAAAACAATATTATTTTCCATATTTTTATCTTTTATATAAAAAATCATTTTATTTTCCTTTTTATCTTTATCTGTATGTTTATGAATTGTGTTATCTGTGCTTTGCTTAAAATTTTGACGTGTCTTTGATTCATTTCTATAATAATTATTGTCGCCACGTCCACAAGCTCTTTTATCCTCTTGAGCTGCATCAGTTTTATCAAAAACATTATCAGAATTTGAAAATATTTTTTGAAAAACTAATGGTTTGAATGACTTTTGATAATTATTAGTAGTATTATCTGTTTTTCTATTAGTATATGTACTATTTGTGATCTTTGAAACTTCTCCCGAATTATTACAAACATTTTTTTGTTTACTACAATTGAAATTAGATATTACTCTACAAATTTTCAGACCTTCTTTACCATCTTGTTTTATACTAAAAGTTTTATCATTATTCTTATCATTAGATCCGCAATCATTAAAAATTTTAATTTGATTGTCAGTATTATCATATATATTACTAGATTTATTGAAAACGAATGGATCATAACAATCTTCTTCTGTTTGTAGAAACGTATTTTTCTTTATATATATGTTTTCTTCTAACTTTGATGATTTAGTGTGGAATCTTTCTTCAGAATTACAATTTTTTATATCATCTAAATAATATGCGTGTATTTGTAACCATTTTGCTCGTTCTAGTAACGTAGTATTCTTTGTTATTAGTACCTGTTATTCAATATGTTATTAAATATAAATTTCTAAGGTCATTAAAAAACATTTTTGAAAAATATGCCAAACAATACATTGGTTAAATATTTAAAAAACTAAAACCAGAATATATAACAGAAATTTAAATAAATTACAATTTGATTAAACAGAATTATTTAAGTGTACATATATAGGGATTTTTTATATAAAGTAGTACTATATATAAAAAAAACAATGGGTAACATTTTCTTTACATGCTTTTAATTAATAGATGCTTTTGTTCATTTCACCATATTCAATTCTTAGTTTATGGCGTTAAGAAAGAGCGTACCAATAACGTGAGCACTTTCGACACTTAGCACTTAACATTTCGCCAATGTCACGTTGTATGGATAACACTCGAAGGAGATTGTGCGATAAAAAAGAGATACACTATTGTGTATCTCTACACAATAGGAAGAACGCATGTACTTGTATGTTCAATTAGTACAAATGACAACAAAACTCATAAATAAAATAAACTAGCTTTCACGCGCAGCTTTGGCCGTCTGGCCGAAACGGAAATAACCAAGTATATTATAACATGTCTGTAGATATATAGAGTAAGTATGTCAGAGATCAACATTGAGTGGCGTAGCGAGCTTAACTCGCGCCCGGTGCGCCGCCCAATCGTACACAAAATAATAACATATGCATGTTTAAATAGTTTTGCGGACTTTTGGCGCCCCTTTATAAGCGGCGCCCGGGGCATGATGTCCCCCGTTGCCCCGCCCCTTACTACGTCACTGGAGATGCCATTTTAATGATTTTAAGATCGACATCTGAGTTGAGAGCTATATTTTATAAACGGGTGTGCGGACGTAAGTGTGAAGGATAACTATATAAAAAAAAAATTACAAAAATTCAAGTGGAACCTTTACAATATTTATTATAGAAGTACTCACTATATGTTTCTCTTTATTGATTCCTTGTAAACAACAGTTTATGATTTGATCATTGAATGTCATATTTTTTCCCATATCAACTATTTCAACTGAAAATTATTAATTTTAATGTTTATATTTGTTCAATGAGTGATACTAGAGAACCTAACTGGTACTTAAATAAAAATAACTTTCAAGTTTGATTTTATATAAATAGTTTTTTTGGAAAGTTTAAAAAAAAAAGGTTTTCTTTCTTGGCTGTAAAATAACATTGAAGCATTTAAATTTAAAAAACATATAAAACTAACCTTTCTTATAATTTACAACGTGTCTATATGTTTGTCTCGCGGCCAGTACTTCAGGACGTCCGCCGTCACCGCGTCCAGAACTTTCAACGACTTTTAAAACAGACTTTAGTACTAATAATTTACAAATATCATCTGAAAATAATATTTAGTAGATTAATAGTTGAGGAATAATATAAATAAAAAAACAACTTCCTGCAACACCCCTTATATTCCGTATAGGAGGTTAAAACCTTGTGTTTAAACACTCCGTTCCTTACACTCGCACCGCTCGCACCTTCAGGCATTGTATTTTGAGTGCCGAAATGCTACCTACCTAGAGTACCTACGGTCGGCGATTCGTGGCCGTTAGGATTTTTCCTGCTTTACATTATTTTTCACTCGAGTGAACAATGCGCAGAAGTTCAGATATAACTGGCTTCAAGGCCGCCACAACTCGTCGGCCGTTCTATACTCAAGAATACTAAATTAAAATTTATTTTGATAGTGGCTAGTGGCTCGATTTGCGGATTCGCTCGCATGTACGAAGTACATATTGTGTATTTACCACACTCAATAATTGACAATACGACAACCTTCAATCCATTGATGGAACCAGAATCGGTTCCTGAGATCAGCGCATTCAAACAAAATGTCAAAATAAACTGAAATAAAACCAACTCACCTCCATTAATATAATCTGTGATAAAATTTATATCGTCCAAGATAACATCCCTATCGGTTATTATATACCAATGATCAATTAAATTTTGTGTTTCAACAAGATTTCGTAATAAATTTATGGGCATAGGCGGTTTTATTTTCTAAAAAAAATATTAGACAATTTGGAAATTATAAAAAAATTGCAAACATTTACAAATCCATGAACAATTACGAAAATAGAACCTACATCCTTTTAACTAATTAATTTTGAAAGCAGAGAAGTTTTTATTTAAATGAGGCTTATTCCAGCTTTGTGAATAGTCCAAGTTTTATCAAAATCAGCTCAGTAGTTTTTGAGATATGAACATGTACATTATAGGTACATAGGTAAAAATTACTTACATTGTCACCATCTTTTACTGTATTATCGAAAATATCATCCATTGTATCAAGGTTAAAAGTATTTTTTTCCTTAACTGAGACTTTTTGCACTGTTTTGTGTCCTAAAAATATATATTTTTAAATGTATTAATATGGATGGTAATTAGTTTGTAGATTTAATTCCAGGGATTTTCTTTATCATATTCCAAGTACTTTATGTCCTTGTAATATCCTCAGACAAAATTGTCAAATTATAGTAATGAAATGTCATATAAATTGTTTACCTGTTAGTTATAAATGAATTGAAATTTAAATAAAACCATCATACATCAAATTAAATTATGTTGTAATGTTTTTTAGTTTTATATAAAATCAATACACAATATAATATAACTTTAATAACATTTACTTGAGGCCTTTATTACTCATTGTGTATGAAATGAGAGGTGAATAAGCAAAAGCTCTTCTTCTTATATAATATTATCAATGTAATTTTAAATTATTTGACAAGTGTTATTTGAGTAACATTTTCCAAGGAAAGGACTAACATCTGATTACGGTATAAGTAACTGTTTATTACAACACAATAGAATTTTGCTCGGTTTCAGTATTTTGTGACTGAAACACCTTTGCTTTTATATAGCACACATGGTATAGGTAGAGCAATGGTAGGTAATGTGGACTATAGCCTCTATAAAATAACTACCAAACATAAAGGATTTTTAATTGTAACTAATAGTTACTGGGATTACCTTGTTCAACCACTCAAACTCTTCAGCTTTATAACATTAGTCTATACTGTGTCTTATCTGCATGCATCTAATCTGTCTATATAGATCATATTAGATGCATTTTATATATAAATAATTCAATCTAACCTTTTTCCTTTTTATGACCTCCAAGAACACTAGAATCAATAGATTTTTGCTTTTTTAAAATTAATAAATGCCTTAAATCAGTTTTATCTAAGTTCTGAAATACATCTTTTTCTTTGTCCATACTTTCTTTAATATATTCATTAGATTGAGAAGAATTAACAGTTTCAATATTGTTATTTGAAATATTATCTTTGGGCTTGTTAATTTTCAATGGTAATTTCATGTTTGGTTCTTTTAGTATAGGAGACCTTATTTTTCTTGTGCACTGCTGCTTCATATAATTATCATCATCATTGCTTATTAAAGTTGTTTTATGACACGAATTAACTGAGTGAAGTGGACTTGAAATAACTATTTTCTTTTTATCACTTCGTAAGTCAGTATTACATCCTAGCATAGTAAATCTTTCAGATAAAGAAATATTACAAGTTTGTATCATTGTATCACGTAACTCAGAAGTCTGAGTGTATTGATCTAAGATTGGTTTTTCTTCTTTACATATTGTAAAAGTTGGCATTAGAATTGGTGTCCATATAACTCCTGGCATGAGTGAAGGTGAGTGAGGGAAATACTGAGGACATATCACTTGGCCAAAACTAGGACAAGGTTTATTCAAATTTTGTTGGTTATTAGTGTAAGAATAAATCGTTTTTTTAATATTCTTTCTTTGTATTCCCTCAGGTAAAAAAACAGGTTCAGGATACACATGGGAATTGTCTATTACTTTATAAATATTTTCATCTTTTTTTCGCGTGTTTCCCTAAAAGTCAAAGATACAATAATTGTTTTTAGCTTTACACTGTTTTTAGCACATAGCACGGTAGCAGTGTAGGCAGAGGGATCCTGTGAACTTAGTATGAGGACACTTCATTACCATTAAGATACTTTCGTTTCCCACTGTCCGCCGAATTCTCCAGACAATACGTGTGAGTAAAGGAACTGAACACCGCGCTTTCCGTCGTTACCAGATGAATTCTCCTGAGTGGAATTTGAAGCAACAACATTGTATCACCGCATGGTGCGCAAAGACGGCATCAATTAAACATGATAAATAAACGAATGTAACCTAAGTGAAATAAGATTATTTATAGAAAAACTTACATCGGTGTCGTCACTCCACAGAGCTTCACCAGTAGTTACATTAAAATAATAAAACTTTCCTGGTGTGCCTTTAGAAGGACATAAAATCCAATTTGTATTTGATTTATTAGAATTACTCATTATGAAGTTATTATTGATAGATTATGATTATCATTGATACACAACTAATTAATTTTATAGTACTATAAATACAATGAAAACACGAAGCAATTTTTGCGATAATTCTCCAAATTTCGACATTTAATTTGTTATTTGAAACTTGTAGTAGGTACATATAAATATAAATGAAGTTTCAAAAATGTTGCTTATACCCGCGAAAAATGTGATAGTAGCAGATTATAAACTTCATTTTTAAAATCGATTTTCAGAATATCAACTCGTATAACTCATTAAGAGATTTAGAGGTAAATTTTATAATTATTCTATATTTTAGGTCAAAACAATAAATAATTCACATTTTCTATTTAAAATCTAAGCGTTGTTTTATGTATATTTATTAAAATTGTTTTTGAACGAAATGTTTTACAGATCTTAATATTGTTTGATAAATATTCTATTTAAATTAAAATTTTAATAAAATAATAAAAGTAATACCAACAAACTTTATTTTAAAATTTTATTGATTACAAAAAGGTTGTCTAATTGTGATAAATGGAATGACTTACAATACTGATTCCAATGCATACACAATATAAATATATAAATAGTAAATAGTGTGGAATGAAACACCAAATAACATCCAAATAATCAATAAAATATTGGGATCTTTTAATTTATGCGTTTTATAAATTATGTATTTCACGTGATATATTTCCAGTTCTAGGAAGAAAAGTATAACTATGAGTATGATGTTTCTCGTACTCTTTTACTCTCTGTTCATACTCGAAATTAAATAAATATAAAAAAAATCATAAATTAATATATAAGGTATAACTAAATATTAAGTAATTTTGATACCAAGGTGAGGTGTTAGGTGTTTAGGTGCCAAGTCCCAACATTCTAAACTACCGTTCAATAAAAACTTATTCCTTATAAACAAGTAGTATGTGAGACTTATTAAATATGCCAACATACGGAAGTATTGCAATCTAACTTAACATTATGTTTACAAATAAAGTAAAGACTACGTACTTAAGTACCGTTTAACCAACTGCTGCCAATAAAAGTTGCGCAACATCTTCTCTGGGAGACCTTGCAGTTATCAACATTGTGACTCCCACAGCACCTGACGCAATCCGTGCTCGAACCATAAAAGGCGCGCCACTTCTAAAAATTCCACACCCCCTTATTTCTTTTATCGCTTCACCCAATATTGTTGCTTTGGGTAAGCCCAAGAATTCACAAACTGCTTTAGCTGCTGAACTAGGATCCAGTTCTGGCAAGGCGTAAGTATCAGTTATTTCTGGAATAGCGAATGCACGCTCCCAGGTGTGCTCAAAATCATCACCAATTATTCTGTGCCTGATTTGATCTGCAACGCCCATGTAAAATTCTTCAAGAGGATAGCTGTCAGCGTAATCATCGCCAGGATCTGGTACACCAGTGTTCGGGTCACAGTCTCGCACAACAAACTCTAATGTGGCTCCAAATGAACCCATGCTTTCTAGAAATGCGCAAGGATATTCCACCACAACGAAAACGCTGTCTGGCTTATCATAAACTAGCTTCTGGCAAGGAAGAATCGATTTTACTTCATATTCTGGAGGGCATTCTAATCTAACGTGAACTTGCTCTAAGATTTGATCATTGAGAGTATTGATACACTCAAATTGAAATACAATATGTTTAACATAAACATGTTTAAACAAGCGCACTCTATATTCAGTTTCTGGTTCTGTTAGCTCTATTGGTGTGTTAGTTTTGAAGAGTGTACCAAGCTTTTCAATACCTGGCACTTTGGCAAGTTGCTCAATATATATTTCTTCTAGAGACATCGTTTTTGGTTTACGAACTTCAATCTGCACTACGTCTTCCTTTGTCTCTTGTTTTTGTTCCGTGGGGACGTTCATTATATCAAATGGCTCATTTGGCTTTGTAGCAATGTGATCTCGTAAAGCTTTTTCTAGCAAGACAGGGTTCGGTTTTGGGACATCTATTATAAAATCGTTGATCAATTGTTGATCTCCAGAGTCCAAAATAGCATTGTAATATAAAGCCCGATCTCTGACTTCATCTTCATCGTCTAATTCACATCTGGCAAGAAGAACTTTAATATTTGGAAGTAATTCTGGTCTTTGTGCGCCAAATTGAGCAACAGCCGATACGGCAGCTGCACGTACCGGTCCTGACTCCAAAATAACTCGATTATAAATAAATCGAATATAACGTGAAGGTTGACGTGACTTAGGACCTTCACGTCCAAGTAAATGCAATATACGGACAGCCAAAGCTGTGTGTTCACAATCTTCAATGAATTCGCATAAATGAGCTAATCCTGTTTCTTTGGAATCAGGGTTTTCCTCAACCAGAGCTATAATAGCATCAGCGATCGCAGCTTTATACTCTAGACCGCCTTCATCACGAAGCATACCAGCCAAAAACGCTGCTAACGACTGGTGTTTTCTGGGAAACTTTTGACATAAACGCCGTATCGCTTGGACAACAACGATTTTGAACTCATCCGAAATTTCCGATACGAAGCTTGATATTTGTTTCATTAAGCGATCTACCGAGCTTTCTGCGCCGGTCGCTAACAATGTGGTAACAGCTAGCGTTGCAACTGATCGATTTGGATCAGATATCAGATTTTCCAAATCAACAGCACATGCTGCAACAGCTGTAGGATGTTTTAGGGTTAGTTTAGCCAATGTCCTAGCTCCAGCCAACCTCAAAGTAGCTTTAGATGAGCCACAGAATAATTGTAACACGGATACCGCTGGTGCCAAGTCCCTAGCAGTTTTTCGCAAATTAACAATAGCATGTGCTGCTTCATATATGACCATTTCGGATTTATGACGTAGGCAGCATTCTATAAATTCTATATAACTTTGGGTGGCGTCAGAATCGTTGTTCTCAACTAATTGGGCTGCTAAGCGAATCAATAAACATAAAGCATATGGTGATTTTAAGGGACTTTTGGTTAATCTGGATACTAGTTTCACTGTCGAAAGTTTGTCATTTTTACGAGTGCATGCCAAAATGCCTAAAGCATGGTATGATACCATAGCATTATCTGAGTTTAGAGCTTCCTGTAACAATAGATAAGAATAATGTATATTATATGTAATGAAATAAAAATAATTGAAGCTGTTGTGGGTTAACTATTAAAAATGGTGTACTCAATAGCTGCAGGTTTGGTTCTCAGAAAAAATATGTGTATTTCTGATTTGGGAAAAAAATATGGAAATTAAAATTTTAAAAACAAACATTTACAATGTTAAATAAAATTATGCATAGCATATTATAAGTTCATTATAAAAATATCAGAAACAAATAAAAATATTGATAAAGTAACATAACAAAAAGTTTAATTACTAATAATACAACATATGAATAAACAACATAATTCACAAAGCAAAATTATATGAAAAGTCGCTTAGCCTTAAAAAGTTTATAAATCCAATTCCTTTACACTTAATATTATCAGATGAGATAAAAAAATTACAATGTCTTTATATTACTTTGATGTTAATGATAAGATTGTGAATACTTTGCATATATGGAATGAATTTTTGAACATATATTCAATTCTCACTTTCACATTTCAAAGCACAAATTCAAGACACTTGCAGAGTCAAGTAAATGAAAATTTATTCACATAATTTAATCATATTTAAACTACTTAAGAATATAATTTTAAAATTTAAGCTATAAAAAAGATTAATATGATACATACCAGAGCTTCATTGGTCCAACGTCGAACTAAATCTGGAGCAGTGAATGACAAATGTAAAGCAGACACCAAAGAAGCAGAACTAACTGCTGTATTCTTATCAACAATTGCTTGTTTCATATATCTTTCTATAGCTTGTAACATAGTACTATCAGTTATACTGCATAACGCCCTTATGGCCGCCGCTCGGTACAAATCTTCTTTTCCAGTCATATCCTTAGTTAGGGATGATGTCACAATAATCACATCTTGAGCGAGTCTACTCAATTCCTTTATACATAAGTATACCATACGGCGCAACATTACATCTTTCGATTGAAATAGCTTAGTAGTTGCAAAAAATGCATCTGTAGCTTCTTGGGTCGTGAAATTCTCACCTTGATTCAATAAAAACAGGATTTTTGATAAAATGTGGGAACATTTTCGCGGATTCACTGGAGTCTCATTAAAATGTCTTGCGTCTTGCAAAACGATTGTTTTGTCTAAATTAGCGTAAGGACTGCCTCCATTGTCCTCTTCTTCTTTCTTGTCTCGCTTAAAAGAGCTCATTTTGAGCTTCTTTTTAGGCAAATTCAAAAAGTTCGGTGCCGTAGAATACAGTTTTCGGCTTACACGTCACATTCGATTTGTTGTCACTTGTGAAATGTCAAATGATAACTGTCATTTGTTATATATTCAGAAATTTAAAAAAATAATAGTTGTAAATTATTCCATTTTAATTTTTTATTTAAAAAAATCGAGTCGGTTCAATTATATTTTTTTATTATGCAGATATTTAAAATGTTATTTGTTCCCTAAATTAAAATATCCCATAGAAAAACAATTAGGATTATCTCGATATGATTCTGTTTTCTAGAAATTTGTGGACAAACATACGTAAGCTTGCGAAATTAAGCACACGTGAATATGTGAATAAATCATCAATTCTTTTAATATTAATAAATATCCAATTCTGACGATGAAATTATCATCTAGGTTAGTGAAAAATATATTTACTTTGATAGTAGCGGCTAGAGAGATTAACAGGCTGTTCTATCCAGCAAAGCGGTTAACATTATAATGGCGTCAGATACTACCCTGGCTGAATTTCACAGAATAATTTGGCAATTTTACCAAGGGATTTGCAGTAATAAAATCAGTTTAAAATAGATCTACAATATCAGCAACATCTTTGACGCACGTGGCACAGTAGTTTTAAGGGTCTGCCTGACAGTTCCAGAATTTAATGGTGACAGATTAAAAAGATCAATTTTATGCATAATTGTAAGTAAGATAAAGATCTACATAATTAGGTGACCATTGAGATAGCAAATAAAACCAATATCTATATAAATATTTACAATTTATTTCTTTAGATTGTTCTCTACAATCTTGTTCGACTCATTGCAATATTTGAAACATTCCCATACTTAATTTCAAATAAAATGATCAAATATCACAAAGCATCGGACTGCTGATAATAACACATACACTATATACATCAGTCATTATGAACTTATTTCAACAGAGACATACTTAAAATAAAAAAATCTGCTTAAAATATAATGTTTTTTAAAATTTATTGACCAAAATGTACAACATTACAAAAGTTCGAAAAAAAGAAAATGTTAGCATCTATGATTTTATTTCATTTGGTGAAAAATAAAGAAGATAAAAAACAATGTATTCTACAATAAATTTAAAAATATAGGATCAATCTTTCAACACTTCAAAATTAAGTTATACGAGTGATTTTGAGTGAAAAAATAAACATAATAAAATCAGTGCCAAATTAAAGGCAATATTTATCAATTTGAATTAAGAAAATACCAATATTTTCACTTCAAACAAAGAAACATACATGTTACATATGAAATAATAATATTTAGCTCACAACTTATTACCATTTTAACTATACCAATATAATAACATATACCTTCCTCTTAACTCATTACTCTGTATTTTAGTGACAACACAACATTTTTTATAGTATATTTTGGTCAATATTTTTTTACTATTAGAAAGATCTGACTACTTCCATTCTTTAAAATTTGTATTTCAGTCTGTTATTTTTTCTGTAATCTTTTAGAAGACATAAATGTGACTGTCAAAATGTCATATGACTTTATAGAATGTAAAGTTTCAAAATAAAAAATACAAGATATGAAATACAAAAAATAAAATAAAAGATGAACATTAGTATATGTTTTTTTTAAAATATAACTGACTAAGATACAAATTTGTTCACCCCTACATAAATTCTCTTTAGCAAAAACTGTCAAATTAAAAAATATATTTAATCTATATTACAAATCTTTTTTTTGGCATTTTTATACAATAATGTATAATTGATACTCTATAGAACAAAATGAAAAGAGTTACATGTATGTATTATATTATAAATTGTAAATTTATTTATAACTTTAAATTCCATCTATTAAAATTTAAACTTATAAATTTTGTATTATAAGTTGATATTATTTTTAAGCTTTACTGTTTATTTTCATGAAAAGACTTATCAAAGTTTGGTACGGCATTTCAAGAATTATGAAATCAGTTCTTTTTTTATTAATAAATATTAATAAATTATAAATACAATAAAATTTAAGACTTAATAAGAAAAAAGAAACCAATAGTTTAAAATGTCTTCAAAGTAAATACTGGACAACTATATCAATGAAATAGTTCAATCAACAAATAAATCAAAAATATTTACAAAACATTTTTTAAATTTTGACAATATAGCATCTGGTTGTGGCTGTGGTGATTTTGATTACAGTCATGTCCTCAAAGACACTTCCAAGATTGATACAAGCCAATTGACCGATATTAGCCAATGAAGTCCGTCAATCTGTTTAGTCTCTATACAATATACATAATAAACACAAGGAGGAGAGTACTCATTTACATAGTAAAATAAAGTAATAAAAATTTCATTACATATTTTCTCTGACAAATATAGATTTTTTTAAATTTCAACTATTTTGTTCTACAGAGTATTAATGAACATAAACTTATGTATGAATGTACATATCATTTACTTATTATGAAGATACACATTTCAACCTATGCTTCCTATTGAATATTAGTTCTGTATCTATGTTGTTAAAAATTTTGAACTTTATGATACTATTGTTAATATTCCTAATCATTTGTTTATTTTATAAGTACTAAAGTTATTGTCTTTATGCATTACTATGTCATTCTTACATTTAAAGGAAATGACATTTTTTTTATAAGAATGATAATATGAATAAAATAACTCTAAATTAAAAAAATATAGTTATTTCTATTTTGAGAAAAAAAGTATTATAGCATTATAGGTAAATGATATGCACAATTAAAACTAAACACAACTACATATGTGAACAATATTTTAAAACTAGTGTTACCATATAAAAGCGTATTTTTCAGGAAGTTATTATGCTTGGTGTTAATTTTTTCACATGGCAACACCTACCAAGTTAAATAGAAAAACTCATTTTCAAATGCATAACGAACTTTTCGTTTCACATATTATAATTACATTAAAGATAAAACAGTCTTGAAAAATTTACCAAAATATTTAAGGCTGCCATTTTTACACAACAGAACATGACATTTTAAAATTGACTTTTTGACACTGGCTCAATATGAAAGAAAAAGATGCAATAAACGGCAACCCTAAATGAAGTGTTGCCAGTTCAAGACAATATCCATCCATAATTCAACAGTACCTACCTAGACACTATGTTATACATATATAAAACTGTACATATAATTATCACATACTCACGTCACTAGTCACTGAGTCACTAGGTCACTAGCACTATCACTCATGGGTGTAGAAGATTAGTTGCGGGTTTGAATCGTCGGGGGACACTTCTAGTTGAACATATTGAGGTGTCGTTCTTGCTGATTCGTAGGACGCACCTCCATTACGTGATAGGCAGTTTCTTGATCTAAAAAATATATATAAAAATATATATCTATAAATATACAATATTTTAATCAACTGTTCTATATAAGCAAAGAAATATATAAAATATTAATAAAATATTTATACATATTTCCTCTTTTGTCATGAAATCAGCATAATTGGAAATAATCTTATGTTAAGACATTTCTTAGTTCACACAGTTAATTTTCAATTTACAATTACAATTTTATTTTCTTTACAACCATAATGTCAAATAATTTTACTATTTATTATCAAAAAACCTTTTTCTACATAGTTAAAGAGAGGGGGGCCTAGTGTTAAGCCACTCTAATCCTCACTTCCTGTTCAGTTTTCGAAACAATACATACAGAGGAACTCAATGCAGTTATTTAAATATAACAATTCTCCCGAATCTAAGCCACAATCATCGCATCGGGATTCTACCCCCACAACCACTGCAATATACCTTAATATTATACTTATTGTTAATTTATTTAGCTTTTAAATTTCACCACTGGACATGCAATGCCTCAAGACTTTGGCGGAAAGTGGAGAATGAAAGTGTCTTAACAGGTTCCCAGGTTCCCTCTACGTACCCTGCTATATGCGAGATACAACGCGAAGCTAAAACACTTATTCGATTGAAATAAATTTCTAAATAAATGTATAATTATACTCACTTAGCCTTAGCATGTGTAAGTATATGGGACTTCAAATTGGTACTTTGCGCAAATTTCTTGTTACAGCCATCAAATGGACAGACATATGGTCTATCACCTGTGTGTATACGGACGTGCGTTCTGAAAGGGAGATAAAAGAAGACAAATATTATTTACAATCAAGAATGAATAAATGCTGTATATAAATTATATATGATAAAATAGTATCAAATTATGCGAATTATAAGTCCAGAGCTCAACATCGAGCTCCACCAGAACAGTTATTTTTAGTTTTACACTATATGCTGCATATAGTAGTAGTAGTGGAATTTAACGCCGCGCTTTACAAGAACAGAGAGAATAAAGAATAATTTATCAACGTTAATACGATTTTTTTAACATTGATAAATTATTCTTTGGTGGTTTACAGAATAATTCAGTTTCCTATTTCATTAAATGTAGGGCCGGCAGACTACTATAGATCGAGTGTTTCCTGAGTTTGTATTACAATAATTAATAAATAAAAATATAATAAACCAATCATCAAAACTAACCTTAAATTAAAATCAAGCGAGAATCTCTTTCCGCACCCCTCAAATGTACATTGAAAAGGTTTCTCGCCAGTATGGACCAGCTGATGCCTTTTTAACTTGGAACTTTCTACAAAGGCTTTGCCTGGAAATTTAAAATATAAGAAACATTAAAAATCGACTCAGGAGGAAATGGAGAAACATTAGTCCATTAAAGATGAAACCTTAACAAATATTAAAAAAGTTATAAATGTGTCATTTTTAAAAAGGAGATTCATAATTCCGTAGTCAAATATACTACAATACAAATTCAAACCGGCCGTCGTGGTGCAACAGCACAGCGTCTGACTGTAAACGTGACGGTTTGGGTTCGATTCCTGCTCAGAGGAATAGACTATAATTATTTCCACACAAAAGCACCATGCTATATGAATATTCCAAAAATTGGGTGGTGCGTGGAGAACAAAGTGTCTTAATCCTAAGTTCCCTCGGTCTACCCTACAAAATACAGCGTGAAGCTAAAAAAGTACATATATAACTATATATATAAATATATATACATACCACATTCAGCACAAACATGTACTCTAGGTCCGTGCGTATGCAAATGTTTCCTCATTGCGGAGTTATCGCGGAACATTTTGGAACAACCTTTATGTGGACACGCTAAAAACAAAATATATTATTACTAGTGACCCACTCGCATGTACTTTTTGTTATATCATAATCAAATTATACAAAATCTGTAAAAATAAGTGTGATCCTGATGTATAGGCTATATTACTGTATTCATGTTATTCATTTAAATCTGTTCAGTAGTTTATGCGTCAAAGTGAAATAAAAAAGAAATTAAATATTTAATATTTACATTTCTTCACTCTGGTGTCAAGGCAAAACGCGGCGTTGAGTTCCGCTAACCATTCTAGTATCCCACAAATACAAGACAGGTAGGCAGAGAGAACCTAATATTAAGACACTCCTTTTCCCATTACTCCATTACCGATTCCCACTTTCCAACGAATTCTCGAGGTATTACGTGATCATTGGCGAAAATCAACGCCGCACAACGAATATATAAAATATTTTATTTCCCCAAAGTGCGAATAAACCTACGACGGTCGCGTTTACAACCGCACGCTTGTGCCCCTGGGCCACGAAGGCCTCTAAGATATTCGAGGCGAGGATATGTAATTATTAAATTACATATAGTCTGATCATACACGCCATGGATTTGAGTTAGAGGTCCACATGTGAGAAATGCTTGCCCTTCTAGCTCTAGCAAGACAAAGCGCAGATTTTAATTCCGTCACTCAACGCACATGTCTAGAAAATCGTACGGCGCGTAGGGAACAGTGTCTTATCAGAAGGTTCCCCTTACCTACCCTTCTATTTGCGGTGCTTCGATACAGCGTGCAGCCGTCTTTTTTTGTTTTTAAATACATTATTACATACATAATATGTTATATACCTATTGTTCTATCAGACGACTCGGGTGAAGGTTTCTTTAGTCTAATCTTGTGTCCTGGCCTCGCAAACTCGGCTAATTGTTTCGGATCTGACAAATCTAAGCCTGTAAAAAGATATTTATCTATAGAAAGCTAACTCTAGGGCGGCCACGACTCGTCGACGGTACTGTAACAGATTATGACAAATATGTCCGTACCTGGCATATTGTCATTTGCTAATACATTCTTCTTCCCCGTCATATACTCCGTATAATCAGGGTCTGGTTCAGGATTTGATCCGTCATCTGAAATGAAGACAGTTTTTTATAAAATATTGCTAACATTTCTAGTAAGAACTAAAAATAATATACAAGTATAGTTTATTATATGCAATAGGCCATATAGGCCAATGCAACACCTTGGGTTGCAATGGGTGTGGGGTTTTTTAATATATGAAACTTTTCATCATGTATTATTTTATTTTAAGTACTATATTTTAATCAATTGTGCAATATTGTGCTAAATAGTTCGTAGTCTATTTCCTAACTCTATGTAACACTGAATAGTGGTTGTAGGTATGATCGCTACTTGAGGATTTTTTTTCCCCAAGTAGCTATCTGCTACCAAACATGCCATATTTTTAAATCTATCTATGCACTGCTCATTTTTCGAGACATTTCACTATTAATTGCTCATTCATATAAATAATAATTTTTACCATCATCTTCTCCTGTAGCCCACATGGTAACAGAAAATTCGCCTTCCATGGTTTTTATTTGTACTTGCTTCTGTTCCCATCTCCTCGCTGCACGATTGTTGCCCTCCATTAGACCCATTGGGACTTCCCCTGAATTCACAAAAAAAATATATATTAGCATTTGTAGCTTCACCCGCTTGATCTACACTACTTTTTGTTTACTAATTTGAATGACTTTCCTGTTCTACTAACATTATCACTTTAAAGTCAATATTTATATATTTATTTATATTTTTCCATTATACTCACCTATAGGCATTAAATGGTGTATATTATTTGCATTGTTGCCAACACGCGGTCTGCCACGAACTCTTCTAAAACAAAACATAATTACAATTAATTTTCAAAACTAGATTTTGGACTATAAACTGGCTATAAAAAAAAACTATAATATATTATAATTTAATAATTGTACATTAATTATTGTTATGTTTGTTTGTTTTCCTAAAAAATTATTAGTTACTTAAATATTTTAAACGAGGCCGCAATGTGACAGCGTCAGAATGAATAAGCAGATGACGGTGGGTTTATGTGGCACACTCTTCTATATGCAGGATAAAGCGTGAAACATTAAAATACGGGAAAACAATTAAAAATTACAAAATTGTAAACCTGATCAAAATCTGCATATGGATACAAATAAAACAGAAATAGCGCAAAATATCCACCTGCTAGTAGAAGCTGGCGCATGATACACCGTATCGTAAGGATTCTCCACTTGGTGCATAACCTCGTCTGGCATGCCCGGCAAAATGACTTCTTCGCTGCCCACTGAAATTTTATAGTCTGTCAGCCGTGCCGACATGTTGTTTAACAATATTTGTTATAATTATACAATCTTTTAAATGCGGTTTCCCCACCGTGTCCAAATAGTATGACATATTACTAGATGTAATATAGCCTATATAGCCTCCCTAAACATATAATGGCGATACAAAAATAATGTTTCAATTCAAACCAGTAGTTTCCGGGATTAATGTGAGTGCGTACAATCAATTAAAAGAGGTGCGCAAAGTCTAAGCCCAAACTTAGTTTTTTTAAAGTAGAACTACAAATAACAACGTAGGTCATTTAAAGATTACTTTGAAACTGTGTATTTAATTAATAGTAAGATATGTTATATTAATATGTCAACCCGATAGATAATTAACAAAACATTGAGGTGAGATGAGGTTGTCGAGGGTCAATCGCACAGCAGCTGAATGTAAAGTTGACGGTCCTGGGTTCATTTGCCACTTAAGGCTCTGATTACAAGACAAGTTGGACAACATTGTAACCCACCACACCTAAAATCAAATATACGCAGCCATCTGCAGCTAACTTCAGTGTTGCTAACTCATTGACCCTACTGTACATTAATATTCTTATTTAGAAAACATAAAAAAAAATTGAATGTAGTGGGGTTAGAACTTGGATCTCTTGGAAACCGTCCAAGCGCTCTGAACACTAATACATATGTTCTCAGCAAGCTAGGTCAAAATTCTTATATGCTTGTTACAACTTATTTACTTGTTACAACATAAATATGCTTTGTACTTTAATATGTTATTTTAACTTTACCTTCTTCCAAATGTTGCATACCAATGACTTGTTCTTCAACTTCTTCATATTGATCATCAGTTATGTATTCTTCATACTGTCCAGGTTCTATTTCTTCATACTAAAAATTATAACAAAATATATATTTTTTATTATTAAATATAAAAAAATAGATTTTGATTTAAGAACATAGCACTTTGAGACTAATTTTTCTTGTTATCAGCTATGTGCTGGAAATATTTTGTTTACATAGGTAAAGCATCAATCATCAGGCCATTGTGGCAACATTTGTCAGTAAAGTTATAGGTTACATCTCCACTAGGACAATAAATTATATTAAAAATGTCTTAATTTCCCCTCTCTGGTAAGATGAAGTGCAGTGTTCAGTTCAGCAATTCAATATGCAATGCTTAAAATTCAGACAGAATGCAGTCTTGAGATGAGGTTCTCCCTAGTCACTTTGCTATGTAAAATAATAGTATAAAGAAAAAAATTGTGTAATTTTATGATTCATTTGAAAGACTAACCTTTATACCAACTTGTTCATCCCCATCTATTTCAACCATACTGCCATGAGTACCTATTTCTACTTCACACATTATCTCTTGATTCATCATTATGAAGCCAGCCTTTCTAAAATTGAAAAAAGGAAAAACTTAGAGCATAATAGTATTTTATTCTAGCATTATTCATTAATCTTATATCAAATAAAAGTCATAGTTATTAATTTGTTTTTGTAATAAATTAAAAAAATATCTTTGTTTAAATACTATTTTTTTACACATTTAAAATGTTGAATACACTTATGAAAGAAACTTGAAAAAAAGAGGTGTGGGTTCAAATCCTGCTAAGTTCAAATTTTTATATGTTTTCTAAGAAAGTATTATCTTTGTTTATTCTTGCCTACCTAAGCAAAATTGTAAAGAAATTTAATATTGAAAATTTAATTACAACTTTGATTTTTTTTAAGTACAACTTATTTAGCGTGAGGCCGTCGTAGCGCAGTGGCACAAGGGTGTGAATGCAACGCGACGGTTGTGGGTTCGATCCCCACTCGAGGAAGTGAAATATTTACTTACGTTTATATTTTCATTTCTTCGCTAATGTCGAGGCACAGCGCGGCGTTGAGTTCTGCCACTCAACACGCAATGCCTACAGAATTCGGCAGAAACTGGGGAACAAAGTGTCTTAACACTAGATTCCCTCTGCCTACCCTGCTATGTGCGGGATACAGCGGGAAGCTGATTTAAGTTTATTAAACTTATTTACGTTTTCACTTAATATTTAAAACAACAACATAAGGTTGATAATTATATTTCCTTCCTGTTTTTTTGTTCATTTCACATTAATAAACATTCAATTCAATTATAAAATCAAATTCATTAATAATATTATGAAAATTACACAAAACATTTATAATTCTGTGGCCCTATATTGTCTGTTCAATGTCTTGTCTAGTTAAAAAAACTACTGTCATTTTTTGTTTGTGTAGTAGTAATTGGAATTGTCATGGAAATCAGCAGTATTCATTATCGTTTTAATTGAGCTTGTTAGTTATTTTTAGAATGTTGATTTGGATATAACGGAAAACAGTGTGCTGTTTATTACAGAAAATCGACGATAAGAGGTTAATGGGCGGAGAACGTTCGCCGAACTAGTTTCGTTAGTGTTAATATCACATTACAAGACAACCTACGTAATTAATTTATAATTTCTCTACCCTCCCATCGCTTTCAAAGCTCAAATATTGCTATATTTATAAACTGAATCTACAGCATAAAGTAATGTTTGCTCGCAGTAGGTGCGTCTCGGCTCAACCGGCCGGGACAACAAATGATTTTTTTAGATAATTATACAAAACGGCCACGCCAATCTTTCTTTATACCAACCCTACGTTTATTGACCTTCATTTGAATAGACTCTAGAACCCAAATTGAATCGTAAATACATAGAAATTTCGAAACACTTGTTACAATGTGTCAAAAAGTATGATTGTTTTCAGTAGAAATAGTTTACCTTTATTTAGCTTATAACAAAAGCTGCAAGGCCCCCTGGAGACGTATATGGACTGCTACGTGGGCGAGGATTTTTCCTTGACAATTTCCACTGCAATCAATACCATACACTTCAGTGAAAAAAAGTTTTATAATTAGTGAGCAAAAATATTTGAAATTTACGCGAAAATGTTTATAAAATATGTCCGCCTAAACATGGCGTCCAAAGATGTCCGACCAATTTCAATATGGCGATGCAAAATGGACGCCCGCTCGTACCGCTGATACTTCGAGGAAAAAGCAGCAACACACAAAGCCTGTGAAAAAATACATTTTACAATGCTGCCATATACAAAAAATACTTTATTTTAAAGTTTTTCAAAGTCAATTTTTTATTTAATTAGAAATTATATTCATATGTTAAATACGGAAAATTAACTATATAGATAAAATAACAAACTATTTTTATAAAGATAAGCTCATTAGCACAAGCTAATAATGAAAATAGTACAGATTTTCTGTCATTCTGGTTTATTTAATAGATGAAAATAAATTAAAGTAATTGCATATTATTAAATGTAAATTAAAAGGATATCTCTAGCACATTAATATTATAAAATATTTTTATTAATAAAAAGTTATAAAATATATTTTGCACATTTTTGACAATTCTTATAACGCCATCTATTACTGAAACTTATCTTGAACTGTCATACCATCTTCCTCTTCCTGTGGTTATTCAATCTGATAGAGCTCCTTTTAATTATAATATTTTTTTATCTAAATAAAATGGCTGTAAGACTATTGTCGAAAATAAAGCTGCTACCAGAGCTCAGAGGAACAGCGTATCTTAGTTCAGCTGCAGCCCCCGCACAATTATCAGATTTCGAAGTTCAGCATAAGACCCCTGTAATCCGCAAGCAAAAACTTATTCCCGTAGCTCAATACGGTGGTCGTCATGCTGTTACCATGTTACCTGGGGGTGGAATTGGTCCAGAATGTATGGGTTACGTCAGAGACATCTTCAAGTGAGTCCACACCACATTGTCAAATGTGTATTTGTAATATGACACAAAAGCTTAATTATAAGTGCTAAAGAATAGTAAAAAATGTTTAAAAACGCATTGTTCACAACACATTATTCATTCTTTTACATTCTGTTAAAATAAATACAGCTTTACATATTCTTGGTGTATTTATTTTATCCATTTGTAATTAAACTATTTTGTTTACTAGATAACATATGTTTCTGTTCAAATTCATATGATAAAAAAATTATCATCTATTTAAATTTCATTTATATTAAAAAAGTATTTTTAATTTTTTTCCTTAATAATTTCAAAAAAATATTTTAATATTAAAATATTTGTAATTCTTATATCTTATTTTATATATGTTTAATATAGTTTATTATTTTACATTTTAATGGTCGAGACCATCATAGTACTTTAGGACAATATCAATTGCAAATACAACTGTTGTGGCTCTGATTCCCACACAGAATTGAACTCGATAGTAGGTCTTCTCTGCCTGCAGTGTTGAGCTTTATAATAATAAAAACTTAGAAACACAACACATTGCTTGATTACAATTTACTATTAATGATGTTAAAGCTATTAAATTGTTTACTGTTAAAGCAACTTATTATTCATATTTTTCACTTCATTTTACAAGAAAAATAATTGAATGTAAATGAAATATTATTTAAACTATAAAATTTTCAGATATATTGGTGCTCCAGTAGATTTTGAGGTTGTTGACATAGATCCTAATGTTGACAATGATGATGATGTACAATATGCTATTACTACTATTAAGAGGAATGGTGTTGGTCTTAAGGTTAGTCAATTGTTTTAATTAAAATTAACAATTTAAAGTATTTTGATATGCAGTTAACTGCGGCCTGTTATTATATGGAAATAATTATATGTGGTGTTGTGTATATATAACACATGGAATATGACATTCTAAATGTGGGGTGTAACTGACCACAAGTATAGTGGGTTACAATTACATTGAAATATTTAAGCTTATGTAATGGTCTTTCTTGATTAATACACTATTCAACACAAAGAACTTTTTAATTTGACCCTGTAGTTCTGGAGATTAGCATGTTCAATCAATTATTCAATCAATTAATTAATTTGATAGTATAGAAGTAAATATGATCTTTATTATCATGAAAAGACGATGATTATTGTGTACTTATTATTGTTATTCTGCGTCTAATAATTGTTATAAATTTAACACCTAGTGTTAAGTCACTCCATTCCCCAAGCACTGCCCAATTCAACACCACTCTTTAATTGTTACCAGAGTAAGGAAATGAAAATAATGATTATATAATATCAATTACAGTCATATACTGTGCCACAATGGTCTCTATTTATATTAAATTAAAATTAATAATTTTCTACTGATTTTTTTGAAGCATTGCATTTTGTTTTTTATAGATGTGCTTTTTGAAAGTATCGACCTGTAAACACTGCCGCAGGTAGGCCATTCCACAGTTCCTTGGTGCGTGCAAGGTAATGCATGTTGAGTGGTGGAACTCAACATCAAGTTTTTGCCTTGGTGCCAGAGCGAAGAAATGAAAATATTAATAAGTAATAATTCATTCACACTTTACACCATTATATTCATAACCTTGTGCCCCTAGGCCAGAACGGCCTCATTTATATTAATTAAATACAAATTTAATTATTTCTCCCGTACTCTTCAGGGCAACATTGAAACTAAAAGTGAAGCGGCCTACGTAACATCCCGTAATGTAGCTCTACGTAACGAATTAGATATGTATGCATATGTCCTCAATTGCAAATCTTTTCCTGGTGTCCCTACACGCCATAAGGATATAGATGTTGTTATTATTAGGTGAGTTGTATTTTGTTTTTGGGTGGTAGTGGAATCATATTGAGTAAATAATTATGTTTATTTAGATAAAAAGGGAGTACTGAGTACTACTCTCTTTTTATCTAAATAAGCGAGTAATTTCATAAGAGATTCTAACAATATTGACAATGGATAAAAATAATTCTTATATCTTTTTTCCATCTGAATCATCATTGAATTGAAGTAACATTATTTGAAGATATCTAATAAACAAAATAGAATACTATATAGATAAAACCTAATCTATTAACATTATTGACATCAAAACATTTTTCTGAGGCTGTCTGGGTGTAAGGGCACAACGAGTGCGACTGTAAAAGCGACGGTTGTGAGTTCAATTTACAATGGGAGAGTATTTAATATTTTACTTCCACAATCTAATAACGAGGCAAAACCCGATATTGAGTTCCGCCACTAAACACATAATGCCTCAAAAATTCGGTTGACAGTAGGGAACGAAGCATCGTAAAGGGGACTAGGGTCTGGGGTCCGTCTGCCTACTCTACCACATGCTGGGATACATAGAGAAGATAAAAAAAACTAATATTTTTGTGATCTTTGATATGTGCTTATCAATATATTTATTTTATTTTCCAGGCAAAACACCGAAGGTGAATACGCCATGTTAGAACACGAATCCGTACAGGGTGTCATTGAGTCAATGAAAGTTGTTACCGCGAGCAATTCGGAGAGGGTGGCGAGATTTGCATTTGAGTTTGCTAAGAGAAATGGGAGGAAGAAGGTGAGTTTAATAGTTAATTAGGGTCTGTCAAGACATATAATAATAATCTTAGTTTACATTTAAAATTTTGTTAGTAATATATATATATTGTAAGAAACTATTGGAAATATTATATAAAGTGGGAAAGGTAATGAATTAAAACAAGGCTTCAAATAAGTATTAAACAACCAAGGGCTAATAAAAGGGCAAATCTAGCAATCTAATAACAATATCTGGTTCTAAAGAATTCATCGGGCAGAGTGACATTAGCGATCCTTTTCTTATGGTCGCCGTTGACAACCCATAAAAGTGCCAGCCAGTAATTAGAGTCGTTCTTATATAACCTCTATGGTCATTATTTCTAACAATATATATAAAAATAATAATTTAACTCAATTTTTAGGTGACAACAGTTCACAAAGCTAACATAATGAAGCTGTCAGACGGTCTCTTCCTAGAAACTTCTCGTCGTATGGCTCAAGAGTACCCAGAGATTGAACACAACGATATGATTATTGATAATTGTTGCATGCAGTTGGTTGCAAAGTGAGTATTACTTATTACTTAAACCAACTTTTAAAAAAGTATATAAGCTTTAAAATATATCAAAAAAATATATTTAATAAGATATATGTATAGTGCATGAAGAACAGATTGTCTGAACTCTAGGTTTCCTCTGTCTCCCCTGCTATATGCGGGCTACTGCGTGAAGCTAACAAAAACAAATTTTCATTTTATTTTTTAGCTCCAGGTGGTGTTAGTCATACGACACCACAGCGTATTGTTTTGTTTTGCGGGGATATGAAAATAATTCACTCCCCCAACCGGGAATGGAACCCACGATCGTCGCACTTAAGCTCAAATCCAATCCTATTCCTATTTTTATGTTTTCTAAAAATTTATAATATTACTTAGTGTTCAATCCATATTTTTTTTATTATTTCCTATAATTTTCCGTATTATTCCAGGCCACACCAATTCGACGTGATGCTTATGACCAACCTCTATGGATCAATAGTGTCAAATGTGGTTTGTGGACTGCTAGGTGGCGCAGGATTGCTCTCCGGCAGGAACTACGGTGACCATTACGCTGTATTTGAACCTGGCACCCGTAACACTGGTGAGATTTTTTTATATTCACGCTTTGTTCCTATTGGGGTAGCCAGAGAGAATGGAACACTTCAGTTTTGACATACCCATTTCGCCTCGTCCACTATCATCAACCCACACATATATACTCTCCGGGGGGTCCTTTTGCTTCTTACGTGACCTTCCTCCAGTGTCATGGACACTGTTTTCAAAGATCGACCGAGGTCCTACCTTATTTCTTTTACTCATTTCACTAATACTCTTTCTTCATAAATCGTTTTTGTATTTCTTCATCACTCATTCACTCAATGTGCCCAAACCATGTGAGCACATTCTTCATTATCACCGTGACGTACCTGTTAGTACCTACCATTCTGGATATCTCTTCATTGCGAATTCGGTCAGGTTTACTAACTCCGCATATCCCACTACGAAACCACTTTTTTCTTCAATATTTCTTTCAACTATCAGAACCTTGTCTTCGCTTCAGAAGCTTAGAACATTATTTTCACATCCTTCGTTCAGAAAGGTGACTTATACCAGCAACTCGCATTCTTATCATGCAATGAGCATACATAATCTGCATATAGAAGGCAATTAACATTTAAGTCAACTGCTTTCACTCTAATGTCACTTTGTTTCATTCCTTGGAGACAGCTATCCAAACACAAATACAACAACCAAGTTGACATGGTGCAACCTTGTTTAACATCCGATTGGATGTCTAACCAATGGCGACATGCCAGCTCCTACACGCACGCAGGCTGAGTGATCTCCTTAAAGAAACTTTACCTGCAGCAGGTTACATTGTACTGGGGCAGTATCTCCCACAATTTCTTTTGTCATCACCCTGTCAAACGCCTTTTCCAAGTCCACAGTCCAGTGTTCCGTCGTGTTCAGGGTGAACACGACTGAACAAGCGTGTGACTGTAAACGCGGCAGGTTTTGGGTTCGATTCCCACTCGAGGAAATGAATTATTTACTATTTTCATTTCCTCACTCTGGTACTGACTATTTTCAGTTCCGCCATTCAACACGCAATGCCTTCAAAATATGGCTTTTATAAAAATGCAAAGGAAAACTTACTATCGGGGAAGTGGGAGAAGCAAGAATAACACTATATATTTCTTATTTCAGGCACAGCCATAGCCGGCAAGAACGTAGCGAACCCCATAGCGATGATCAACGCATCAATCGACATGCTAGAACACCTCGGTCATCATTTCCACGCCGACTTAATAAGACGCGCGTTATCAAAGACAATCAACGTTGATAAGATCCTGACTCCAGATGTGGGTGGCAGTTCATCATCATCAGAAGTGGTCGCCAGTATCATGGGTAATATTGGTCGTTGTTAGTGTATTGAGATTTTGATATTATAGTAGAAACTCGATTGACCAGATTAATTGTTATTTTTAGGCATTGAGATAATCGAAAATCTAGATAATCGGACATTTAAAGAAAAGCTACTTTTGTATATATGTTGTAAATATTGTTGAGTTTATTAATAACAACAAATACAAATCAACGAAAATCAATGTTTATTAGGAAATTATTAAAAGATACATTTTCCAACAATCAGTTTATTATACACTGATTTACGTATATATTTAATATAATAGGTGCCGGTTGGTAGCCCGGACAATCGTGTAATCCGTGTAATCCACGGGCCATATAATCGAGTTTCCACTGTAAAAAAGAAATGGTCTAGTTTTTTTCTCTTTACTTTGCTTTTATATATTATTTAGATTTTTTCTTAAAGTTGCCAAGTAAATTGTTTGTCATGTAAATTGATGAGTGATATCAAAGACGATCAACGTTAATAACATCTTGACTCCCTATATCGGAGACTGTTCATCTTCATCAGATGTGGTCGCCAGAATGGTCTAGGTTTTTTTTAATTATATTTTTTGCACCATTTACAGTTGTTAGCTATACAAAACCTATACATGTTATTACTTTTAACATATTGGTGACTACAATTAATAGTATTCTTTATATTCCAACAGATATTGATTTTCACAATTAAATATCTTAATTTATTTATAAACATTTTTCTTATTAGATAAGTAAGTAAGTTCCATAAGTAGTTAATTTATGGAACATGAAAGCTCTACATTATTACTTAAAAATTATAACAGACCACAAAAGACCGCATTGTACTGGTATGATATAACAGACTATATTTTTTTAATTAAAAGCACAAGCCTTCAACTGTATGCTATGTGCGGGGCATGCTGCGTGAAGCTAAAAAAGAAAAACTAGACCATTTCTTATTAAAATTATCCAAGTATACAGGCCATTTTCTTTGATACATACAAATAGTATATCACACATTTGATATTTGTCTCATTCATAGTAGTGTTTGTGTAATTGTAAATTAGATCTATTGGACTCTAAATTTTACATCTTTGCCTTATTAGAATTTAAAAAACCATTAAAATTTAATATTTGGCTTAATGGTAAATAATTTTCATCTTTTATTTATTAAATTTCTAAATATTTCAAATTGTTGTTGTATGCACAATGTCATTGACAATAAATGTTTTTTGTTGTTTTATTTTTTGATATGAAACGATAATTCAATTTTGAGTGTTGCCACGCATAACTTTATTGTTCGTATTGACACACATTTTACAAATATCTATAATTGTTTTTTTGAAATTAAAAAGTCCTTAAAATGTATATTTCCACATTTAAAATTACGACACTATCAAAAATGCAATTTGAAAAAAGTAATTTTTGATTAAAGTTATGTCTTAAGAATAATTTTATTTGTTTTAAAAAAGTAAATTTAGAAATAGCAGTCTATTGCTTTGAATAAATATAATGTTAGCAAAACATCTGCTGCCAAAAGTATTTCTAAAGATGTATTAACCCAATTAGATATCGATTTTTAAATTAACAATCGATTCTACTACAAAAATCGATTTTAATTTTTAAAAAAAATCTTTTATCATAAATGCTATGCTAGTATTTATAGTATTTCTATTTCATTATACAGATAATAGCAAAAGCAATAACTTAAATCAAAACTACTTAAAAAGATTTCTTCATATTTCCTTAACAGGTCAAAAATAATATATTTAAAGTAAGAATTACAAACATGTTTTAAGCGTTTGCTCTTATCTGTTAGCTAATTCTAAAACCACTTTGGAATCTTTACATGTTTTAATAGAAAAAATGTGATTTAATCTATATTTTTCATGTGATAGACAATTGTTTTTGTAAAAAAGTTACCCTGAGTATTAATTTATTTATTTTAGTTCGTAATAAATGTCGAAATCTTAGTATTGTTTCATTTTCATTGAAAACCCCTTTTTAGTTAGTTATAGTTTTTTTATTGTACTATAGTTGTAGTTTAAATGCTAAACAAGCTATTTTTTCTTATTTCATTTTACATAAGAAAAAGTGTGGTTTTTATTTTTGTTCGATTCCCCGGTCTTTAGGCGTGATCTGTGATTTGGATTATGCAAAATAAATGTCTTAGCATTAGGTACTCTCTGTCTACTCTGCTAAATGAGGGTGCTGCAATAAAATATAAGTATGGTACGGTTGACATGCTGTGGCCGCCTTTAAGTCAGCTGTAAATGGCTATGCAGATTTGGCTTAAGGTTTAAGACTTGGCAATGCGTAAAAATTCATTAATTACCTAATAAGCAATTGTGTTACGGTGTCTGGTCGTGCACGCGATGCATATGGGGTAAAATAATTTAGAAACTGAGGCAGACGACACACACTCGGGAAATAATTATATTTCAATCATTTTCATTTCCCGGCTCTGATAGATAAAAGCGCGGCATTAAATTTCGCCACTTAACACGCTTTGACTGGAAAATTTTGTAGAAAGTAGGAAATGTAGTATTTTAACATTAGGATCTCTCTCTCATTAAGTCTCTACCCTGCTACCTGAGAAAAAACGTGAAGCTGTCATTTTATTTTACTTTGGTCATTACCAGTCACGAGACTTGTCAAATAACTTTGTCCGTTATATAAGATTTTATGAGGCAGAAAGAACATTATTCATTCTTTAAATTAGTGAGTATCGAACCGACAACATCGAGTGTCCAGTCAGGAAGATTTTTTTTTTATCTTCATGCTGAATCCCGCGTATTACGTAGCGTAAGAGAAAAGATAGTGTTAAGACACAATGTCCGCCGAAAATATTATTATTTCTTTAAACTTTACATTTCAGATAACATTGTTCCTGTTGCTAAAGAGAAAGATGTCATCGTGTTGTAAAAAAAAACATGATATTAAATTCATATAATTTTGTTTTTATAAAAGTACAATTATATTATTGTAATGTTTATTCATTTACATTATTTGTTATGTGGGTTAAAAAGATTTGTGTGTAAATTTGATTTAATGTTGCGATATTAAAAATATTTATTTATTTAAGATTTAAGCATCTGCATGTTTAGGCATGTTGAATAAAAATAAACAATCCATATTATAACATATATATTTTTGAACAAATTTTACAGCCCAGTAGTACAAACTTTTTTGAGTAATGAAGAATGTGAAATGTCGATAAAATTAATTTAAAGTATTGTTTAAATCCTTTAACTAGTCTGTTGATCTTAGTGGTTAGTCATGTACTGTTAGAGCGAAGGTCGTCAGTTCAATTTCACTTATGTTTTTGCAAAGATATCTTTAAGATTAAATCAGTCTGTACAATCGTGTATATAGTCTTTGGAAAGCTATTTATGTGTAGACAATGATATATTTAGGCTTTGTACTCGCTTTGTGACAATTCAAACATGTTGTTACGCATTGTACCTAAATGTTTATTTATCTTATTTATTTAATAAATTGTAAAAATATATGGTATTTTCGTTGATATAAAATTGTATAATTATGTATTAAGACGCCATCATGGGAAGTTCAACCTAGTTGCACGCTGTATCTCGCACAAAGTAGAGTACTGTTAAGACACTACGCTTCCCCACTTTTCGCAGAATTTTCGAGAAATTGCATTTTGAGTGGTAGAACTCAATACTGCGCTTTGTCTTCTTCTTGTCATCCATCGCGATTTCAGTCAATAGAAATGAGAATAATTTAATTGTTTTTGAGTCAAAAACTTTCCAAGGGTTGTGACCACTAAGCCATACGTCGAAAAAGCACTTAATCAAATCCTGCTATGTTAAAAAAAATAGCAGTTTTCTTTCCTAAGTGTGGAATAACATAGAAAAGGTTTTAATTATTTATGATAGAGGAAATGAAACACTAATTGGGGTATTTAACGATATATTGATACATTGTATTGTTCACATCAGATTGGATATGACATCAAGTGCGCGCTCATCGCAATAACTACACTTATAATAATAATAATATAATAATAATTAATTAATTTAATTAATAAAATAAATCATTAATAAAAAATTAAGTAGAAAATAAATGCAGCATTACAGCTTCACGGTTTTTAATTTCATCTGTGATTTTGACGCCAGAATATAGCAACACTAGTCTTTTAGCATTTTTTTATCAGTTTCAAACAATCATTATTGTATTGTTGTTGTTGTTCTTTAATTATGGCGATCCGAGCGTGCCAGTTCAGCACTAATCATCATTATTGTAAATCATTTTGTTTGTTATGTCAATGTCAAAATATTCAATTGAACTAGTGTTGCCATCCCTCGGTTGATGTCAGATATTTTGTTTCGGTAATACCCGCTTTTTAATAATAAATTCCGACATCTTAGGGTGTTTGCGGATTAACGGGCACAAAAATCAGATCAAATGAAATAAATGATATAAATGTGTTTTGAGTCGCATATTAAATATAATTTCATCAAATATTAGTTAATTTTATCTGTTAAGTCAATGTTTGAAGGTTAATGTATAAAAATGTATTTAAAATTCCATAAATTAAAAGTTATTTATATATTTTCTATACGACTCAAAACTAAAGACAATACAAAATAAAGATAAAAGTTAAATAAAGACTATTTTTTTTAAAGATTTATCTAATCTTTTTGGCTTCATTTAAGCACCAATTTTGGCAATAAGTTTAACCAAAAAGAAATCGAAAAATGTAAGCGAAAGATAAAGTATAATTCCTCTGCTGTCATAAAAATAAATATATTATCTATGGTTTAGATAAATATAGTTATAGTTATTTTTTACTCTGTGCCAAATAAAGTTTGAATTTTAAATTCTATCGAAAAATATAATAGTGTTATTTTGATTGGAAATCAAAAAATAATTTGATTCTAATTGTTATACATACTATATGTACGTATATTTATAGGCGGAAAACATTTAAAGTGAACAGCAGAGGCGTCTTACAGATCATAAATAAATAAAAAAAAAAAAAAAACATATTTCAGCTGTGCTGAGACAGATAAAATAATACTATTATTCAATGAGATCTTCCTAGGATCAGTCTATACGAAGTCTAAAATTTATTTTGACGTATGCCAGTGATTTATTTCTTAGGAACAACATTTATTTGCTAAATATATTAAATATAATCGCCATTTTCATATATGGCAACATTCGAGACGGACATTTTTAGTCAATATAATAACAATACGTCAATTTTTATAATTTTGAATATATATTATGTATATAATAATTTAGTTTTAAATCACTGGCAGCCGCAGAACTAGATAAATCACAGTAATGCGTGGGCCACACGCATAACGAATAAAATTTAAAAAATGTTTTAAAAAACCTAAAATTAACCGCTTATAGGGTAACTATATATAAAATGGCCTCAACATCACAGATGTATATAAAAACTTACTAAAATTATAATTTAAAATCACAGGTTTTAGAACGCTTAAAACTATACGGACGCTGAAAAAAAACGCGGCGTTGTGACGTTTTATAGACGTCGGGCGTTGTTTTAGCGTACCCTCCACTCTTTGTATGGAATCGATCCGTCTCTTCCGGTAGTTTTGAACACATTTCACCTCTCTCTTACGGCACGACGTCTTCTTTACGCAAATAATACTGAGCTGTCTCAAAGAGAGCCTAAACTTAAGCTTAAATACAAAACTGAAAACACTCAAACGCCGAATAAACTCATACAAATAATCAGTACATGAAAAAGCGGGTAAAAAAACGTTCGCATCTTGCGATTCACGCGCGTCTAAACTAACACTAAACGCGCGCCCTGACGCGTCTGAAAAAACGCGCGTCGACAAAAACGCATAACATACCCACGTCAATGGGCGAACTTGACTATCCCTATAACCGTTGACGCGATATAAATCGCGCGTTTTTGTATATGCTTTAGAAACGCGTGCGTTTTCGTTGCAGGTGTGAACGCACTTTATCTTTGAGGGATATCGGCAACTTGTGGGCGTTACACACGCGCGTTTTTTGGACACTGGGCACACGGGGGGTTCTGGGGGTGTTGCAATGTGTGGGGGAGTCGGGGGGAGGAGGGTGGTGGCGGGACGCGGCTCCGCTTTTTCACCGTACTGACGTGGTTTTAATGGTTAAGGGCAATGCTGCTTTTTTGGCTTCTTTAAATTCTCCTCATCGACGCCAGCCTTTGGTACCTAAACGTTAGAAAATTTGTAAATAGTATTAACATTAATAAACACAGTTCAATATTAATGATCTAATAAATAGTAACGATTTTTCCGATTTCAACTTCATGCACGAAATAGTATGAAAGTAATAATTATATTTTTATTGCTTCTAGTCGTGGCACAGGGGCACAAAGTATGACTGTAAGCGCAAATAGTTGTGGGTTCAATTCTCACTCCAGGAAATGAAATATTTATTTTAAATTTATATTTTCATTTCTTCGCTCTGGTGTCGAAGCAAGGCGCGGCGTTGAGTTCTGTCACTCTGAAGCTGATTTAATTTTTCATTTATTTAAAAATATACTGATTAGGGTTTTATGCAAAAATTGCTGAACAGATTAACATAAACCTTTGCAGTAATACGAGGGTGGATTGATAAGTTTTTCTGACCAAGAAAAACAACGTTTTTAAGATTCTTTTTTTTATTTCTCAACATAATCTCCTCCAAGGCTGATACATTTCTCATAGCGGTGTTGTAGTTTAGTAATGCCATCTCTAAAGACTGATTCGCCAAGCTCCTCAAAATACCCATTTACAGCTTCGATTACTTCTTCATTGTCCGCAAATCTCTTACCACCAAGCCATTTTTCGAGGTTAGGAAACAGATAATAGTCACTCGGGGCTAGGTCTGGAGAGTAGGGAGGATGCGGCATCAATTCAAACTTCAGATCGTTGATTTTAGCCATCGCAACGATTGACTTGTGCGCTGGTGCGTTATCGTGATGAAACAAGATTCTTTTCTTCACCAGATGAGGTCGTTTAATTTTCATCTCGTGGCTCAAACGTTGCAATAAGTCTGCGTAGTATTGACCAGTGATAGTTTTACCCTTTTCAAGGTAATCAATGTATATAATACCTCTTGCATCCCAAAAAACAGTAGCCATAACCTTATTCGCCGAAAAAATTGTTTTTGCCTTCTTTGGAGTTGGTTCCCCTGGTCTAATCCACTGTTTAGACTGTTCTTTGGTTTCAGGAGTGTAGTGGTGGACCCAAGTTTCGTCAACGGTTATGAATCGCCGCAAAAATTCGTTAGGATTACGCTATTACAACGTCAAATTGGCGATAGAAATGTTTTTTCGAATCAATTTTTGGTCGACTGTTGGTGCAAAATATTTTGCACACGTTCATATGACATCTTACAGGTCTTAGCTATCTCACCCATTTTTAATCTGCGGTCTTCCAGCACTATTTGATGGATTTTTTCGATCATATCTGGAGTTGTGACCTCAACAGGGCGTCCTGAGCGAAGCTCAGCAGAGGTGCTCACACGACCCTTTTTAAACTCGGAAACCCACTGCTTAATTGTTGAATATGATGGGCAGGATGTCCTTAGTGTTGAGTCCATCTCTTCTTTGATTTCCTTTGACTTTAACCCCTTCAAATAAAAGTATTTGATGACAGCGCGATTTTCCAACTTTTCCATTGTTAAGAAAAACACAGAGGCGTCTTGTTCAGTGTGCTCTCAAAACTAAGCTAACATAGCGATCGGGCTGAAACTATAGCTACAAGCTATCTAAGGATGGTACTATAGAACGCCTCCTCAAGGTAGGCCTAGTGGCGCCATCTCTTGGTCAGGTCGGAAACTTATCAATTCACCCTCGTATAGCTCATACATCAGAATAACACAGGCTAAAATGTATAGCGGGCGAAGGCGCGTTTAGGTTGTTAGTCTCATATAAAACTTACCTCAGTATATCTCTCGCCTTTCAAAGAGACGATCTTGTTGTCTCTGTAGCGGACCATCTTCTTGGGCTCGATCTTAGGAGCCAATGGTTTATGTTCTTTGGTATCTGAGTTCTTGTCCACGTACGAATATCTGAATTGTTATAAGTAAGTAATTTCGATATTAGTATGAGAATAATTATATTTTTGTAAAAATAACAATAATTTTGTGAAAAATCTGATACTAATATTATTCAAGTTTTTTAGCTTTTTAATCGGTCCCTCATGTTTGGATTTTGATCAGCGTCAAGCGGTTGAGCTGCTTCTACTGGTTTCCGTTTTGCGCATCTTTTACAACCATATAGTTTGGAAGCTGATGTTTTCTTTGGTATTTACAACTAGAAGTAGTTTTTCCAAACTGTCATCACAGTTGTACTTTTTGTCACGTATATAACAATGTACACCCTGTTCCACATGTAACGCCCGACTGGAACTCTCCTGGACTGGACTGGACTACTCAACGCCGTACCTAGCAATAATCCGGTTTTTCAGCTCGTTATCGTTGCAGAGAGGGGCGCGCGCGGCGGCGTGCAGCGCGGCGGCGGACAGCGACTGCCCCTGCTCGCGGCGGTGCAGAAGGGTGGCGGCCGCGCGCTCCGCGTCCCCGCATGCGATAGACACGCAGTGTTTTATCTGATTGATAGAAACTTTGTGTTAAGACACTTATTTAGGTCTCCAGTATTTTTTTACCATACTGTACTTATCCTATATATAGTAGAATTGGCAGAGGGAACCTAGTGTCAAGCAATTGCTTGTCACCCCCTTACTTAACGAGCTATACCTAACATCCCAATGGACCCTAAAGATGACGAGAGAGTCGCGAGTCGAGAGTCGAATAACTAAGGATTAAAAATAAGAATTACATACAATAAAGCCAAAGGAGTTCCTATTGAACATAAATGCGAAGGATTACCACCAGTTCCAGTGCCGTGATAACTGATGTCGCACAAGAAGCTATATTCGCTATACAATAATGTCACAGTGTCAAATGTTATAGTGACATAAAATAATCCTGTACCTACCTCCATAGCACATGTGTTAGGGAACATCTCGTGCAGCACCCTGCACTGGTCGGCGTACTCGTCGCCGTCTACGATCGAGCGACGATCGCGCGAAGAGCACTCTGAGCTCTCAGAGCTCTCCGAATTCTCCGAGTTGGAGTGAGAGCTAGGAAAAATGTGTAGAAAAGTGTTGCCATTTAAGAATATATTTTTCCTTTTTTTATAGTTTCACGCTGTATACCACATATACCTATGTATGTAGCAAGGTACAGTACCGTCGACGAGTCATAGCCGTCCTAAAGTTAGTTGAAGATGGCTGCGCAGATTTGATTTTAGAATTTTCTTATTTATGAATATTTTCTTCCTGAGAGCACAAGGCGAAAGTTCAGAAAACTTAAATTCAGGGCAACCAATTCTCACTAACAGCTGTATTGTATGTATAGACAACCTAGTGTTAAAACACGCCGCCGTTGGGTGTTTAGTAGCGAAATTGAACTCAACGTCACGCTCTGTCTTGCTGTCAGAGCGTGGATATGCAAAAGATCCGTTCCCCGGAGTAAGAATCGAACTCAAAGTCTAGGGGTAACACTACTGCGCTACGACGAGATTTTTGTTTAATTCAATTTTTCTGTTAAAATTATAATTTCACAGTCTCGAAACTTTTAACATGTGTAGTTACTTTTCATACATTATCAAATGAATAAGTGATCATTATAGATTTTTTAAATAAACATACTAAATAAATAGACTTACCGACTAGGCTTAGTAGCGGGTGGCAGCATGTCGCTCAAACTCTGCAGAGTGATGCTGATCTTATCACTGCACGCGGAATCGTCTAGGAAATTGAAATAGCCATCGATTACTTTCATTTATATTTCTTTATATATTATTAGATATTATATTACTACAAGCGATGCCGAAAGCGGCATCGAGTTGCGCCACACAATACTATACGCAACGACTCAGCTCAGAATTCAGCGGAAAGTGGGGAATGGAAGTGTCTTAATAGGAACGGAATGTACTAACACCATGTTCCTCTGCCTTGTAATATATACAGAATAATAGTCGTCGTTCGTAATTTTTGTTGAGTGGGCACTTTATAACTCTAACTACAGCAGTTTCGCCAATGAAAACTAAAAACACATTCTTTCCCGTTTACATAAAAAATCTGAAAATGAAAAATTATAAATAAAAAAAAGAATAATAATGAATTCGCGGTCCAGACCTTTCCATCTCCCTTTCCTACAAAAAGTAGGTGTGTAGTCCTATATGTGTTTTTTTTAAAGCTTCACGCCGTATTCCGCAAATATCAGGGTAAGAGGAGGGAACCTAATGGCTTAGTTCTAAGACACTCCGTTCTCCATTGTTGAAAATATTTAAACAAAATGGCACATTGAAATTATAAAATAATTACGAAACGAGCGGCGAACTGCGAAAGATGCGTACTGATAATATTCAGTGACCCGAATAAGGTCCTAATACTGGGTGTGGTGACATTTTTGTTTTAAGTAAAGTTTTTTTTTTGTTTTTCCCATTGAGACATTTCCGTTCGTCACTTTCTTCCGAATTCTGGAGGCATTGGTGTTGCGTGGCGGAAAACATTGCCACTCTATCNGCCCTTGCCCACTTGTCGCAGGTGTAGGGCGATGTGCCTGCGCGTCGTTTTGCGGCGACGCCCTAGCCGTACCCAGTCTATTGTTTTGTCGGTCCATTTAAGTGGCGGTTGGCGATTTTAACTTGGAGAGTTAGGACACCATTCTTACGGACTGGATGAGGATGTAAGAGTGGCGGCTCGAGGATCCGGGGTCGCGTACCCGTATGCCCACAAACAAATATCGGACAGATGTTAGTCAGGACATCCTCTGGACTAGGACATCCTCTAGACTAACAATCGTTGCGTTTACTATATCACACTATTATGGGGCAGTTGGTAGTATTTGAATGTACTTTCTCTTCTCTGTTGTATATTTAAAAATGACAAAAAAATGTTACTTCGTCCTAATTCGACAACTCGCAGCATTTCGTCACCTGTTAAATAATAGGTGAGGAATAAACATAGCCACAAAATGGAAAATAATGTGTCAACACCAAGTTTTCTCTACCTACTCTGATATGCGAGATGTATTATGAAACAATAGTCGTATAATACAGTACGGTAACAAATTGTGGCCGCCCTGGATTTAGGTATAGATCACTTTTCATATGTGATTTTAGGATATTTAGTTACTTTTGGATTTTCTTAACGACTGCACAATGCACAGAACTCAAAAGTAGAGAACCAAACTTCAGGGGAGCCACGACTCGTCCACCGTACTGTACTGTGTATACATTTTGTTTGCGATGTTATGAATGGGATTGCACTTATTGCCAACATCCTGTGTTTACAGACGGATCTCTCAATTTTATAGTCTTAAATATTTGATTTGACATTTAATTGAAGTTACGTGATATATTAATGTTTTTGTGTCGATTGTATGTTTAAGATTTGGAAAATATATTCTTAAATGCAGAGAAAGACAATCCGTCTTTCTCTTTCTGACACCTGAAATATGTTTTATAACTTAGTAGCATATATATCATAATCTTCTTATACATATATGGTTCTCTTTCTCAGTTTTTACACACTTTTGGATATTGTGTACCTTTTGGTTATTTATCACAAAGTTATATTTTTTTGTAACTAAAACTGGGATGTGTTTAGTTTCATGCTGTATCCCACACATAGGAGTTTCACAACTCACGGAATAGTGATTCTTATTACAAGATTTCCTCTGCCTACCATTCTACACGCACGACACAGTGTGAAGCTGAAATAGGCATTACCACACCTATAATATTTACAACTACACTTATATTAAACACTACTTACCGTTAGAGTTGCTATCCGACTCATCTTGTCGGGTCAATTCAGCTTCCAACTCCAAAAACCAGGAACAAACCAATCCTGGGTCAATGCTTGCGAATTTCGGCACATACGCTGCCATCATCTCTATGAACCCTAGTTTAGATTTTATGGAATTTTAGGTAAATTTTGTAGTATTATTAGAGTTTTAAAATATTATTGATATTATTAACATTAGGTCCATCATGATGCAGTTTGACAGTGTCTGATTATAAATGCTATGGTTGTGGGTTTGTTTCCTACTCCGGGGATTAATTTTTTTTCATTTTCTCAATCGAGAAATTTATTTTCTCTGAGAGAGAACCTATTTTTTTAATTGGTACGAGATGAAACACAGCAGGGAGTCCCTACATGTCTCTAAAATAGGGTAACGTCTGGAGAACTGAGTCTCTTAATACCAGGTTCCCCTTGTCTATCCTTCTATATTTGAAATACAATTTAAAATTGTATTTTATTATATATTGCTAAAAAAAATTTTATTAAGTTCAATTTAGCTCTATAGTTATTGTGCTTTGTGCATATTACTTGAACGTATAATGGATAACATGTTTCAAAGGAGGCACTAGTATGATCATTTGGAATTTATTGTCAGTATGGAGATGAATTTGTACAGTGGAGGCAACCGTTAATGTTTTGCATTAAAAGAGGCCCCTTAAACCCACACCTGCACAATGAATCCATGGAATGCTAAGTAATATTACAAAAGTATTAAACCAGTTAACTGTTTAAACATTTCTGTACAATGCTTTTATTGTTACATGTATTTTTATAAATAATTTCTTTCAATTTGTAATGAATTATCCAGAATAGATCACAGTTTTTTAAGTTTTCCATTTAAAAAATGTTACATTGAATCAGAATGCTTTTAAAACAGATTTTATTTAGATATTAATAAAAATTTTGTATTTCTTAAAATTACACTAAATAAAGTAGAAGTAGGAGAGATAAAAAATAAATAAATTTTGAAAAAAATAAAAATAAACATTAATAATTTTGTCTGCATCTTATTAGTTAAATTAGCAATTATAGTAAGTCTTTTGTTTATATTTAATACTTTTTTTATCTTTAATTATATATGACATTTAGTTATTATATAACTAAATGCACAACATAACTGAACAAAATATAATATTGGCATAGTAAATATCAATGTTTTGAAATTTACCTCTAATAAGAATTACTTAAGTAAATAATATTAAACATAAAGCATAAGAAAATTATTGTATTTTATAATATTACCATCTAAGTCAAAGCAGGGATCCTGGGAGGCTTCTTCCAGGATAGAAATCACATAGGAGAGGACTATATCATCGATGAGAGAGACATCCGCCGATGGGACATTTGTCTTAATAAACTGAAATAAACTCTCCTTAACATGACACTTTTGTTGCGCTATGGCACTCATTGTTACCTAAAATAATAGATTTGCAACTTCAAACTGGTTAAATCATAAAGAATATTACAATTGAAATCCTTGTTCTTTATATTCGTTACGGGTCGATTAACAAAGCTATATTAATAAGTATAAGGAGTCCTAGGCTCTTGTTTGGCAAAATTGTGTACCTTTAAATAATTTGCTTTGATATATAGATGGTTTATTAATATATTAATTGATTTTTACAAGTTAAAACTCCCTAGCGAGAAAAGCGACGGAAAATCAATACAAATGCTGTTTTTTTTCTATAAACAACCCTTTGAGTTATGTTATTTTAATATGGCAAGGACGGAATTTGTAATGCCATTAAAAATTAAATATATTTTCATATCTGATATAAATAAATGTTTAAATAAAGATAATATTTTGAATTATTAAAATTATGTTATCATTTTAATCTTGTGAATTAATTATTACTCAAAATGTCATTGTCAAATGCAATTTAGGCTGCAAGGTATTCGCGCACGAAATTGTTTATATTTTTCTATTTAGTCAGATGTTTTAATTTATTAGAATTGTTAATAATTGAGAATATGTGTTTAGTGAATTGAGAATATCCTTTAATTTTAAAATCTCTGCTTACTTAATTTGTACTACATTGATCGGTCAAATATTAAACGGCAACTCAAACCTGAATTAATTAAAATGTTGTATTTAATGATATTTAGAATATTCCATTAATATGACTNCCGGCCTAAGAACTATGTCGGACGCAAGTGCCTTGCTATACTAGTTCCTGGGGCGCGACCTCCTGGACGCCCAAGGAAGCGCTGGTTGGATGTCGTGATGCAGGACATGAGAGCCAATGGTCTAACCACCGAGGACGCAAAAGATCGTGCAAAGTGGAGTAGGTTAAGTAGGAAGGCAGACCCTGGTAATAGCCGGGATTAATGCCAGGAAGAAGAAGAAGAAGATTAGTGAAATAAGAAGACAGCGGGAATCCACTGTATTCAAAAGGTGCAGGACCGGGCGGAGTGGCGAGAATTAGGAGGGGCCTATGTCCAGCAGTGGACGTTGAAAGGCTGATGGATGGATGGATTAGTGAAATAATTTAAAACGAATTTATGGCATATTAATTAATTATATTTTATTAGGTACATTTTGATGACAGTAAAGTGTTAAACTGCAAAAGCACGCACTGGTTCTGTTAAAAATAATTTTAGATAAGATTTTATTTGCTATAATATTAAAGATTATATATTTAAAGATTTCAAATAAAATAACTTAAGTAGTACGGGAATATTTATGAAAAAATCAAACACAATATTTTTCTATTCATATATTTTCAATTAAAATTTTAAAATATAACGAACAATTATATTTTATATTCTTACTTTTATCTAAAATAAGATAAACACAACGCCAAAATCACAACTACATGTTTTTTATAACGGTAATTAAGTTCATTTTAGGGGCAGGTTCAGCAGTATCATAAAGTACTAGTGTAAAAGCGGAAATATAAAAGAAAAAAAAAACTATTTTTACAAAACATTAAGAACATTCTTAGAGATAAACTTTAAGATTTTATAAAAATAGCCCAAAATGGTTCATTAACTTATCAGGAAGGAACATTTTTTAAAACAACTTCATCACAACTTGTAAGAGCTCACATAATAAGTCCATACATAGTATAAAGTGCATACTATAACTAACAAAGTGAGAAATATAGAATATTTAAGAATTTTGTAGTTAGAATCACAAAATATATATAAAACAAGAAAACGTATAGCAGATATTTTGGCTATATATCTGCTATATAAATCCAGTGATTAAAAATATAATAGTGTAATAGCGATATGTAATATAATAAATTACAAATTATTCATGAAATATTCGGATTTAGTATAAAGACAAAAAATAATAATAAAAATAACTAGGGCTACATTCCATTTCATGAGATTATTACTAATGAACAAAAAAATATTCTTAGATTGATTTAGATGGATTACTCTAAAATCTTAACAAGCCAACAAAAAACGTTGGGACTAGAAATAAAGCATGATGATGATTGTCGTAATCTGAATTACTTTAAAGTGTTTTTTATAATTACATGTTTCTACATTGATCTTGAAATATTATTTAAAAGTGAAAATAACTGTGCTTTTAATTGCTGTTTTGTATTTAAAAGTAAATATCGTTGCTTTGAAACTAATTTGTACATAATTCTTTTAGAAATGACCGAAACCTAAAATATAATATGTATATAACAAATATTATTTAAGATAGTATATGAAGATATTTGTAATAGGTATATTTTTTACAAGAATAAATTAAATTTAATATTGTTTGCTATCTAGACCTTAACACTATATCTATTACTCACTTTAAATTGCTTTTTATTATAATTTATATTTGAGAGATATCCGTAACATTTACCACGTTATAATTATATATTTCCATATCATTGATATATAAAAAACCTGAGATTTTTATAAATCAATGTTCCATACATAGAAATAGTTCAGACATCAAATTATGGATAATCGATAAATATATTCAATAAGTGATTAAAACGTAGATATATTGCTTTATATATTATAAATATAAAACTTAATCAAACCACATAGATTTTTAAAATGTATAACATTTATATAACTTTATAATATTTTTATGTTATTTACTTTAAATAATAAATATATATCAATTCCGCATTTTTATAATTTTCAAACGTACTTACGTTTAAAAGTTAGAAAATTGCAAAAAATTTACAAAATTTTAATAATATTTATATTGTCATTATTTACTATAGATCTCCTTATTTTTTTATTTCACACAGCCGCATTATATCATATTGTAAGCAAATTAATAAATAAAATTTTACTGAACTAAAACTTAGCAACACAAGTGTTAAACAAAGTTATTAGTTTTTAGAAATGAAGTTCGAATTTGCTAACGTTATACCAGCTTTAAAGTTCAAGAAGATCTATAATCAATATGAGAAAGTGAAAATTTTAAATATATGTTGTGAATAAATGATATATTATTATAAACTATTTATATAATTTTGTATATCTAGTATTCAGTTTAGCTTATATTGCTATCTTAATAGTTTTTTTTCGTTATTTTCTTTACTTTAGTGAATTTTAATAACTCTCCTAAACGTGATTCCTAAACCAGTGCTTGTAATTAATCTCATTTATACCAAGTGTTCTGTATCTTTTACAGTAGCTTAATTGACCACAAGAGTTATTTTGGCAGTTTGTGGTTGATTTCATTTTTGATCTTGTATTAATGCTATTCCTTACATATCAATATATAATTAAGATATTTGAAATTATGGCTTTAGTATAATTCTTTTCATTATAGTAAAATTTCAATAGTTTTAATAGAAAATTCGAATAATATCACTGGGTATAACAAAATATTTGCAACTAATTTTATCACGTTACAAGCGTGTTTAAAATTTATAAAACCAACAAACATAAAATTTGACGTGTATTATTATACATATCTTATAATACACCACGTGAACGGCAATATATATTTTATAACTAGTGACATCAACAATTTTAGAACTAAAAATGGATGACCGATTACTAATAATAGGTTCACAATACAATAAGATACTAATTCAGTAGCTGGCCTCCAATATAATAAAGCGTTCATTAAAATATCTTATTTACTTAAGAATGATTCACAGATATGGACATTTCGTTCTCTTATAATAAATAATATTTTTATGATCTTATATCACTTCTGATATTATATTCACCCTAAATCCCTTGTACAAGAGAATTATAGTTAGCGCCAGAAAGAAAAACAAAAAAATATCACCATAACCTCCATACATTAATAATATTAGAATTTCTTATTTTCTCACTTTGTTCTATTTTAAACAAATACTTTATGATCTTTAAGGTACTGAATATAGTGTTTCAAGCAATGAAGAAAATATATAACGAAAGTTAATCGTCCTGGCGCGAACTCTTCTCACCTATTTTACCATTGTTACTGCCAAGACAATACGTTGGAAGTGAACCCATACGTTTTTGCCTTAAACACTACACATTAAGACAAACATTTACGATTTAAAGATCTACATAAAAGATCATATCGTGGAAATTGAATTCACGACCAATGGTGTAATGACACTGGCAGTTAAATCACCTCATTGTGTTACAACCACGCATGCAGTTAATTTAATTACAACAACAATGACGATTAAAATTGAAATATTACCATATTATTAATTAAATGAGATATTTCAACACTTTTTTCCATGATTATACAACCTGTCAAAGTGACAATTATAAGTGTGCGTATCTTTTGATATTTTAATAATGTTTAATTAATTTTTAAAAATTATATTAATGAGAATCATGTTTATCATCTTATCTTTAAGCCCAGTTCGTATAAGAAAAGTAGAGCTAATTTCTGATAAAAAATAATGTGTTACACAGATAGCATACGCAAAATAATTACCTACTAAGCTCGGAAATAAAGTTTTATCTATTATTATAATTGTTTTATAATATATTTCTTTTTTTTGTTGAATCTTTTTGATAAAATTTACTATTAGATAACATATATTTTATTACTCTTATTTCAATATAGGTAAATAGGTTTTTTATTTCAATATTCGAGAAATCTGATAAATTATTAAATTGACAGACAACATTAAAATATATGTAATATATATATATATATATATATATATACATACATATTCGTTTCATATATTGCACTTAATGATTTTTTTCAATTCCAATTATTATATATATTATCTTTGGAATGAAAAATGACGACAAAGCTTTTATTAAATAAATATTAAGATTTGAGGTAAGAATTTTGTTGAAAAGCAAAGTTGAATATCGCTATGGTTTTGCTGTTCCTAAACTAAAAAAATATATAATATTATTACCATTTTTTAAGTATACTGTTTTAATAAAAAATATACTCAATAAATCAATAAATTTGGACTGTAAACACGACGTTGGCGGGTTCGATGCCCACTCGGTGGAATAAAATATTTATTATTTCCATTTCGTTGCTCTGGTAGAGGCAAAGTGTGGCGTTAAGTTCCGCTACTCAACACACAATGTCTTGAGAATTCGTCAGAAAGCGGGGAACGGAAGTGTACATTAGTGTACATTAGGTTCCCAGGTTTCCTCTGCCTAGTCTGCTATGTGTAGGATACAGCGTAAGGCTTCAAAAAATAAATACATTTGATGATAATTCACACCTTTGCTTTCACGTTTAATACACAAATTACAGAATAATTATATTCTGAATAGATACATGGCGCATTTTTTGGTACCAACTGTACCTTTCTAGCTTTAATAAGAAAATTTTACGCGACATATCTATTAAAAATATTTTTATTCAACACAAATATACTTAATATATATATATTTTTTATTTAAATAATATTGGATTAAACACTCGATGTCGCTTGTTGGCTGCTGTGGTCAGAGAGTACAGAATTCAGGTCCGATTCGCGCAAAGTTGGAGGTGTTCCGAAGGGGAAGTCCTATAAAGTATACATTATATTAATGCAGAAATAGACAAATATTTCGTTTATTTTTCCGCACAAGGCGCGGTAGAAAGAGGGATATTTTCTCTTCTTAGCTCTGCTGTCGAGGCAAAGCACGCCGTTGAGTTTCGCCACTTGACACGTAATACTTGCCAAATTCGGCGGAAAATGGGGAACGGAGTGTCTTAACACTAGGATTATTCTATCTATTTAAAATAATAAAAAATAAAAAGATACTCACAACCTGCGATGGTAAGCTCCGGGGCGCGGGAGGCGCGGGCGGCGGGTGTCGCGGCGCGCGGGGCGACGCGCACTCCGCACACTCCGCGCCTCCTGAACTGCGAGTTGAGCGACGCGACCAGGATTCTGGCATGCAGCTGTTGAAATATAATAATAAAATGTAGAATAAGTGTAGAATACAAGCCTAGCCGAAAAAAAAATAACGTCAATCGAGGTTGTTTGTAGGCAACGGCCTTTATTGGAAGGAAACTCGCGTGAAGTAGTATTATTAGGTAAAACATATCACTTATTACGTAAAACCTCTTTCCGGACAATTTAGAAACATATAGATGACAAGTGTTTTTATCTTGTTTTTAAGAAACGTTTTTTTTATTATTATTTTTTATTAGTATCATTTACAAATACATAAAAAAGTTAATAAAAAAGTGTCCTGCAAAACTTTTTGTGAGTTTGACTGCAGGATCTCGAGTCTCTTTACTTATGATTTAAATTAAAATTAAATTAATATTAGATTAAAATTAAATTAACGTCAACCGCTTCCGATTTCTAACAATATTATATTTTGAGTATTATTATATTTAGGTCCTTTGAGCCAATTTATATAATCCTTAACAACTGGATAGAAAACTAAAGTCACTCACGCATGATGCACAATATGAGCACAAGGCAACGAGGCTAGTGGTTCAGCCCGCTCCGCCAGGGGCTCCCTGCACCTGGCGCACGCCGGTGCCGCCCATGAGCCCGCCGCGCGCTTCTGACGCGCCGCCGCATTGTTGTCACCTAACGCCGTGTAAATGTCTGATAGACGGAGTCGGACACGGCGTACTAGCATCTGGGAAGAATATAGAGAATTAAATAAATTGGTCCTTCGAACTTAATCAAATCAAAAAGAAAATCCTTGTCCACTTAAAATTTAGTTATCTTTAAATATATATATATATACCTATTTAAATAAAATGTTGTGAAGAGAATAAATTAAGTTGGCCCTTTGAGCCAGAATTTTTTCAAATATAGGTATATTACATTTCTTCCATTATGTGCGGTAGTAAAACCGAAGAATCAGTCAATCTAAAAAGATCAAGGAGAAATAATCATATCATCAAGGTATATATATATAATTATCTCCCCCTGATGAGATTCTCTTCAATACTTTTTTACAAACAAGAAAAGATTTAGTTTTTTTATTACTTAAATAGAACACTAAGAACATACCTTAGACCCAACAGAAGTAGCGACTTCAAGTAATCTCGTGTTAAATTCCAAAGGACGACAATTACATATTCTTCCTTGTATGCGTAGAGCTTCTAAGCACCTGGCAGCGCCATCCATGGCTTCCATTTGAGCTAAGCGATCTCCTAAAGATTGACCAGCACCCATTGCTACTTCATAATGTCTGTTTGTAAACAATTAATATAATTATAGCATAATATTTAAAAAGATTTATTAATTAGTATTGGCATCGTTAAACCCTGCCATTCAAATGTAATGTCTAGAAAAGTGGGGCAGTATCTTAAAATTATGTTTCCTTTATATATATTAACTAGCGGACGCGCGCAGCTTCGCTTGCTTATTTAGGGGTAAATTCTAATAAACCATGAAACATGTGTTCAATTAAATACTTTTAAGAGTCAGAATTTCAAATTTTATAAAAATTGGTGCCAATTTAAAAAAAATCTATATAAACTTTCAACCCCTTATTTGTACCCTTAGAGGAAAAATTCTAGAAAACGATGAAACATGTGTTCAATTAAATACTTTTAAAAATCTAAATTTCAAATTTTATAAAAATCGGTGCCGATTTAAATTTTTTTCCATACAAACTTTTAACCCCTATTTCTCCTGTTTAGGGTTAAAATTTTTCAGAATCCTTTCTTAGTGGATGTCCAAATTACGAAAGTGAACATTTGTCCAAATTTCACGTTTCTACGCACAGCGGTTAAGGCCGTGCGTGCGTCTTACCTCAGTCAGTGAGGACAAGTCCTTTTATATATATAGATTATTCTGTCGAAATAGTACTAATTTATTTAATTGAATCTCATTACCAAACTGATAAGTGAAATAAGTCAATAATCCTACCTAAGAGCCTTTCCATAGTCGCATTTCCGTCTGTACACGTCCCCTGCTATTCTCATTGCGCGCGCGTAACATCCCTGATCTCCCGCGACAGCTGCCAGCCTTAGAGCTTCCTGGAAGAGTGAGTGAGAAGTGCAGTTATACTAAGGAAGTATATTAGAGTTTATGATATTACTTGCGTGTTCAAATGAAAGTAACGAATAGTATATGACACATACCGCGTCCGGGAGACTCTATCCACATGTACAATATTTAAACATAGCAGGTAAACTTTATTATCAATGGTTATATTAGAATAGACGCTTTTGCGCTCCAAGTACATGAGATGATTGTTTATATCGCTAGTAAATTAATATACAGCGTAATGTTACAGGAAAGTGGAGAAAGAATGATGCCTTTCCTTCTTCTACTTTAGACAGGGAAACTGATCATACCTACTTCATTAAACTTGTCATATCTGGTAACAAATTCGTAAATAATAAATCATAATGGCAACCCACATTACAATAATCATGGGCATCCCCGAGCTCGCCTCTCGCGCGCAATGCAGCCGCCATTTGCAATAACGCAGTCCTATGATGTCTGGTGTTGAGGTCAGTAGCACGCGGACCGCGGCCGAGGTCGCATGCTCGTGCTGCACACGCTACAGCTCGCTCTGTGTCGCGTAGACGACGCCAGAGCTCTGATAAACCTACGTATACCTGTAAGAGGTAGAAAGTTGAAAGCATTTGCATTTAAATTGAGAACAATATAGATTATTTAGAACTGAACTTGCCGTGCCGAATGTATTTTGCGGAATGATAAAAAGTAGCAACATGAAGTACCTAATTTACCAATAGTTCCAATCTTTAACTAAATAGAAAAATAAATACCTGCAATAAAAGTGTATTATCGTTCTGCCCCTGTGCCACAGCGAGTGCTTTCTGAAATCCATCCATTGCTTTAGAAAAAGCGCCAAGTTCCAAGCTAACGGCGGCGACAGTGAGATGTACACAACCGGCCGTCGAACCTCCACCACAGTCGTTGTATAAAGCATGGCGTGCGTAAGAGAGAGCTCTATAAAGAAATAAAAGTAAAATATAATTAAACTTGAATTGTTTTATGTAGAGCATATAATTAATACTAATTTTTTACAAAATGAATGAATATTAAATATTATATATTACTTACTCAATGTAATATTTTTTTTATAAATGAATATCTTTTGGCGCCCACTATGGGTCACAATAATTTTAATTTTATTACAATTTTGCACTTATTTGGAGAAGGTCCATCGCCGCCTCGTCCACTGTGATAGATCTCCTTATACTCGTACATACCGTGCAGTAAAATGATATAAAAGGACTTGTCCCCACTGATTGAGGTAAGACGCACGCACAGCCGTAACTGCTGTGCGTAGAAACGTGAAATTTGGACAGATGTTTACTTTCGTAAACTGGACATCCACTAAGAAGGGATTTTGAACAACCCTAAAGGGGCGAAATAGGGGTTGAAAGTTTGTATGGAAAAAAAAATTATCGACACCGATTTTTATAAAATTGTAAATTCAAACTCTTAAACATATTTCATTGAACACGTGTTTCACGGTTTTTTAGAATTTACCCCCTAAAGATGCCAATAAGGGGTTGAAAGTTTGTGGGGAAAAATCTTTAAATCGCCACTGACTTTTATAAAATTTGAAATTGAGACTTAAAATATTTCATTGAACACGTGTTTCATGGTTTATTAGAATTCACCCCTAAGGGTGCAAATAAGCAGGCGTAGCTGCGCGCGTCCGCTAGTTTATATATATTAAACAAAGCACCTGTCAAGTCCTCCCAGAGTTTGATGAGCCCGAGCCAAGTTCAAGTAGGCTTCAGCTCGCATCGGAGCCGAGTCCAGCTCTTCTGATATACCGAGCTGGCGGTTCGCAAACTCCAGAGATTCCCTGGTAGATTTTTTTTTTACAGTATTATATTTTTAAGTTTTATCAGTTGTATATAGAGTAAGTTCCCTAAATATGGACCACCATATCGTTTTCTATGATTAAATAAAGAAGAATATTATAATATTCTATATATATAATCTAGTGTTTCTTGCATTAGAAGAAAACTACTTATAAATAGAATTCATAAAGTATTTTTTTTAGCTTCACGCTGTATCCGATATATAGCAGGCTAGGTACGGAGAAACTAATGCTAAGATACTCCGTTACTAGAATGAAGAAATAAAAGTAGGTACCATCCACACCATACGTAAGCAGAAATCACGACCGTCGTCAACAGTAGTCTGTTATGGAATAATATCTAGAATCATCAAAATTTGCCAAAAATCTTCTAGAATCTATCTATTTTCATTGCGCCCTCAGGTACCTATATTTGCCAAAGTCCATATACGCCTGATAGAGGTGTCCCAGCAAAGCGAATTTATCGCTGCGGTGTCTAACGCCGCGGAGAGCAGACAACCATACTTTCACTGCTAATCTCTGTTCATTTTGGCCGTATAGACGGACACCTCGCTCGATCTGTAAAAAGAAAATATGTTTTTTGAAATATCATGTCGAATCAAGAAAGTGTCGGTATTTTTGAAACGATGTGTTGCACTTTTTTCAAATTAAATTGACAAAAAGCGAGTTAAATCCAATAAAAAATGACATTGCTGAGAATATCTCTGTCTCGAAGCGAAAAGTGCAGTATGAACTTTCTTAAGTACTGATCACAAGATTCTCTTAACCTAGTAAGTTACCTATATGCGGGATATAACGTAAAGCTAATAAAAAATATCATATAAAGGTACTCAAATCTACAACCTGTATAGTAAAATTTAGTTCAACCAATGATCATTCACAATGATTAATTGATAATTACGGACCTCCAACACATAAAGTTCTGAATTTCCTATAAGTAAACGAACAATTAGAAACGAGCTGATAACCTTAGGCTACATAGTTAGGTCACCTTAAAAAAAAACAAAATAATAATCTATTTCTCCGTTTCGGAGCTACGATGCTTCAGACAGACATACTCGTACACACACACACATGCACAGATACGTCAAACTCACACACCCTTCTCTTTACGTAGGTAGTTAATAAATAACTAAATTGAAACAATAGATCTTGGCACGGAAGCCATTGTCCACTGTCTATACACCGATGGCTGTCACAGATAGCAAGCAGGTCTTTTGAATTATTAGCATTATTAATTAAAGATGACAAGTCTTGTATGATATACCAATTTACGATCAATAAAATGACAGAGATGGGATATTTTTAAATAGGTATATTCATTTGTGTGTTAATATTATTTTGAATTTATTAATATTTTGAATGAATTATTATTTATTCATACTGTCCAGAATACCAAGGAAACGCCCGTCGTTGAGTTCCAGCACTTAACACGCAATGCCTTAAAAATTCGGCGGACAGTAACGAACGGAGTGTCTTAACATAAAATGGTCTTAAATATATTTTAATATTATATTTTAACATTATGAATGAAATAACAAAACTTCAACACCCACCTTCCGTCTCGCAAGATACTGATCGAGACGCGACCTGCATATCCTGAAACATTCCAGTACACCAGCAGATGGTCGGTGAGCTGGACCGAAGCGAGAGCCCCAGCGTATAGCCCCATTCCGCTCGGTCGGATACTCCTCTGAGAAAGGAAATAATTCTGGAAATATGAAAGTATGCGCATTTCTTTTATAATGAAAAGCAATAGATGAGTACAATAAGTGAGGCCGTCGTGGCGCAGTAGCACCAGCGTGTGATTGTAGACGTGACGCTTGTGGGATTCCCATTCGGGAGAATGAAATAATTTTTTAATTTCTTCGCTCTAGTGACGAGGCAAAGCGCGTCGTTGAGTTCCGCTACTCACAGTTATTCAAGAGTCTCCAAAATTAGGTAGAAAATGGGGAACGGAGTGTCTTAACACTAGGTTCCCCTGCTTTGTGCGGGATACAGCGTGAAACTAAAAAAAAAAAAATAACTTTAACACTTTTGGGGGTTGAGTTGCCTGCGTCCGTAGGAGTACACTCGAAGAATCGAATACTACACGTGACCCCCGAGTAGTGCGAATCAGGCAACATTCTGGTGGGAGGCATTAGCCGAGGCTGGTTACCACCCACCTGACAAAGTCGTGTCGTGAAATGGCCTAGTCGTGTTTCGGCATGATGTAAGGTGAAACCAGATGGGAAAGTCAGGTCAGAATAGTTGTGTAGTATGTAGACCGTATAAGTTTCACAGCAAGAGATCCAAAGGATATATATATATATAATAGTAATAGATCGTCGCAGACTGGAGACTGATCATGGAGGGTAGCGGGAGCCGAGGCACGGTTCACTGCTGGCCGACCGCAGGTAGTAGGGGACCCAAGTAGCGAGCTAGCCACTCGTAAAAGGCCCTGCCAACTAGCGAAAAATCCCGGAAATGCGTGCCATCGTGTCGGTCAGCGACCGGATGAGAGGGTCCAATGGACATTTTTAGGGGGGCTCGGGCGTCCCCGCAGTCTCCAAGTCAGTCTATTATTGGTGTGTACGTTTCTTGTGTGTGTTTCTCGGGTTAAACATTGTATAACGCCTCGTTCTACTGCCGACTTCCCTTACCAATGATACTCTTTAACATTATGAGAAACAGCAAATTGAAAAAAGATTCACAGCGGTTGCACTCCCTCTCTCTTAAAGTGCAACTCGGCAATATTCGAGGGTGCACTCGAATCTCATACCAGTCCACTACCATCTAGAGACAGAGAAACCTCATTTGCTGTTCCTTACGGAGACGCAGATTGGTTGTCCGTCCGACATCGCGTACTTAACTTATCCAGGGTATACCCTGGAGCACAATTTCAAATTCTATGCGGGAGTTTGCGTATACGTTCGCGACGACATCTGCTTTCAGCGTCTCTGTAAGTTTGAAGGCGCCTCTTTTTCAGTTCTTTGGGCACTCGTAGACTTGGGCATTGATAAAATAATCTATGCCTGTGTATACCGTTCACATAGTGGGGATAAGGAGACAACTAGGCTTACGGAATACTTGAGTGAAGCTGCTGATTCGGCTCAACAAAGGTACCCAACAGCTCAATTAGTATTATTGGGGGATTTTAATGGCCATCATGGAGAATGGCTATTCCCATACCGGGATACAGACCATGCTGGAAGAGAAACACGTAAGCTTGCCTTAACGGTAAATCTTACTCAGCTGGTCCAAGGCGCAACACGGGTACCTGATGTTGAGTCGCATACTGCCTATTGTTTGGATCTCTTGCTGTCAACTGAACCAGATCGCTACTCAGTTTCTATTTCACCACCATTGCGTGGTTCTGACCACTGTTTGGTGAAATCTGTGTCGATATACTCTCCGCCCGACCCCAGTCAAATAGGAAATCGGCGATACAAGTCGGCGGACTGGGTTGAAATGCGGCCCTTTTTCGCTTCCTATCCTTGGCAATCTGCGTGCTTTTCCTCTAATGATCCCTCAGTTTGTGCGGAGGCTGTAACAGATGTGCTACGCGTGGGTATGGAATACGCGTGGGTATGGAATATTATATTCAAAGCAAAGATTCAAGCAAAGCCCGCCCTTGGTTCGGGCCTGAATGTAAACACGCTGAAGCTCTAAATCAACAGACTTATCGAACCTGGGCAGAAGCTCGTAACCGCAAACTAGAGGATGTTCGCGTAAAGAAGAAAGCCTACAATTCAGCTGCCAAATCTTGCACACATAAGGCATATAGGTTTCAAACTTGTAGTACCAAGCAGTAGTAAAGGTAGTAAAGCGTTATGGTCCCTATCGAAATCAGTTGAAGCAAATTTCGCTCCTCCACTACTGAAACCCGATGGGTCACTAGCTCATACTGCCGAAGAGAAAGCAAACTTGTTTGCATCTTAATTTGCAGAATTTTCGCGTCTAGGCGCAGGTGCCGCAGTACCTCCAATACCAACAAAATGTGACACTAAGTATATACACATATTAAGTAAGTAATATACACCTTCACTAAAAGGAGGTGCGCCTAGTTCTACGGAGTCTTGACGTGAACAAAGCTAGTGGTCCTGATGGTATATCGGCTATTGTGTTGAGGAGTTGTGCGGCTGAGTTGACTCCTATTTTAACACGCCTTTTTCGACTTTCTGTTACGATTGGATATGTGCCTAAACTCTGGAAGCTTGCCAACGTGTAACCAGTGCCCAAAAAGGGCAACTCGCGCCGATCCTGCCAATTACAGGCCAATCTCAGTCACGTCTATAATCTGTAAGGTCATGGAACGTGTTCTGAATAATAAACTCTTGGCATACCTAGATGGTCTACTGGGGATTTTCTAGCGTATGTCACTCAGTTCTGGAGTGAGGCCATTGAGAGGTATGGTGAGGCAATGGCCGTTTCTCTTGACACCTCAAAGACCTTCAACAGGGTTTGGCATGATAGCCTTATAGGAAAGTTACCAGCATATGGCTTGCCCGATGAGTTGTGTTCTTGGTTAGCAGACTTCTTGAGGGACCGATCAATACGTGTAGTCGTGGATGGCTACTCTTCTGATATAATGGAAGTAAATGCCGGTGTTCCTCAAGGGTCAGTGCCTTTATATGGAGCAGGAATAGAGTTGCAGAAACTCTATTCCTGCTCAATATAAATGATTTAATCATTCCTAGAATTCTTGGATACGCAGATGACAGCACTGTTGTAGAGCGCTACATGGCTGAAGCAACTGCAAGTGGGCCTGAAATACAATCGCATAGGGATACTATGGTTGAGCGCCTTAATTTGAACCTCAAAGCGGTGTCCAATTGGGGAGATGCCAATGTGGTCACATTTAATGCCACTAAGACCCAGGCGTGCCTGTTTACCACGAAGAAAAGGCCATTCGAATTGTCCCTCTCGTTTCGAAATGTATCAGTCCAGTTAAGCGACCACCTTGAACTTCTTGGCATTACTCTCTCATCGACTCTTAACTTTGGATCTTACATTGAATCCTGAGCTCAGTTGGCTGTTAAGAAACTTGGCGTTCTCTACAAGTAGACAGTACTTTACACCTCAACATCCTCTCACACTGCAAAAGCACAAGTTAGACCATGTATGGAGTACTGCTCTCACTTATGGGATGGCTCTGCCAAGTATCAATTACAGACTTTGGAGTCAGTTGAGAGACGAGCCAGAAGGCTAATCAGTGACAAGACCCTAGTTGATACTCAACTGCAGAGCCTTAGCCACCGGCGTAGGATTGCATCATTGTCAGTGTTTTACCGTATGCATTTCGGCGCGTGTGCCCTTGATTTGCATAGCTTAATTCCCCCAGCCCCTTTTTACCTAAGAACTTCTAGGAATACAGCTTCACGCCATCCGCACATGATAGAAATTCCTACCGTACGAACGAAACGCTTTGAGGCTACATTCTTCATCCGCACTGCGAGAGATTGGAAGTCATTGCCGGCATCTGTATTTCCCAACTCATACAATATGAGGGTCTTCAAAACCAGAGTGAATACCTATTTACTCTGGTTTCAGATACCTATCTGCTAGGCAAGCGTGCACCACGGTAGATCGCATCAACGCTCACCAGACTTGATGCGGTCAAACGCAATATAAAAAAAAAACAATATTACTAGAACGATTATTTCCCTTTCCAACATAGAAGAAAATGATTTTGTTAATAAGGTTTTCAATAATACAATAAAATATATTTCTGTGTGAAATCATTTCACCTTATATATGTATAATATTCAAATTTAAAAGTGTATTTTCCAGTCTTCCTCCTGGCATTAATCCCGGCTATTGCCAGGGTCTGCCCTCCTCTGCTTTTCCAGTGTGTCCTTATAAATAAAAAGAAGAGAAAAAAAATAGAAGAAGATAAATAGTCTTTCATACCAGGTTGTTCTTCTATATGTCGAGATGGATCAGGTGAGCTGAGAAGCCTCGTTGCCGACAGTTGGTGCGCCGGCACCCCGCTTGGAATACATAAATAAGAAATTATGTTTTTTTCAAACATTTTGTGATAAATACAGTGACAAGTGACATATTTCTTCGTTATATGCTTAAAATAAAAAAAATTCTTTAGTCAAATAGGCTATAGTCGTGGCTCAGGGGCACAATGTGTGGCTGTAACTTCCACTGGTTATGGGTTCCATAATTTCATATTCCGTAATTTCTTTGCTCATCTGATGTTTAGAATTCGAAGAGTATCTTAACCCTGGGTTCCATCTGCTTACCCTGTTGTGTGCGGCTGCTGAATACAACGTGAAGCTGATTTTTTTTCTCGAGCCGGACTCGCCCACCGTATATGTCGTACCAATTTAAGGATAACAGGTCAACAAGTTGCATCTAATAAAAGTAGATTTTCCAAGTGATCGTAGATTCAAATTAATAACGCTTATACCTCCACGCGATGTATAATTTCGACAGACGGACAAACGGACTTCCCATTCTGCTCCCCACTTTTCGCTAAATTCTTAAAGCATTGAGTGGTGGAACTCAAACGCCTCGATTTGCCTCATCTCCAGAGCGACAAAATAAAAATATCAAATAATAATTTATAAAAACATTACAACATAATATTTACGTACATACCCAAGGAAGTCGCGCGACTCTAAAGAGTCCCATGACATGTTCCGCGGGTGAAGGCGGCAGCGTCACCTGCCCGCCGGGTGCATAGCGTTCTCCGTCTTCTCCACCACGGAACCCTCTGAAATATTATTTTTTTATAATTTAATTTGTCTAGCTTCACGTTGTATCGCGCATATGGGTAGGCAGCGGGAACCTAGCACTATGACACTCCGTTCCCATTCACCGCCCAATTTTCGATTTTTTTTCCATAATACCAGAGCGAGGAAATGAAAATAAATCTTTTCTCCGAATGGGAATCGAACTCACATCCGTCTTATATAAAGTCAGTTTGTTGTGCCGCTGGGCCACATGAGGCACGATGAACTCAGTTTTTTTTTATTCAAAAGAGAAAAATTCAGATACGTCTAAACATTTCAACATAGCGAGACTCGAACCCGCGTCCCTTGTTTATTACCCAACACGTTCCTGTCAATTAAACCAAAAAATAATAATTCACATAGCCAAAGTTTATTTTAAGACTCACCCGACTCAGGCAGCGTTGTAAAATATAATTATTTCCATATTTATTCCACAAATACTTCCGTCCATTTTTAAGATGACATAATCTGTAAGTAAATTTCAAATATTTTTTTTATAGTAATTTTTATTTGATTTATGTTTATATATTTTATAAATTTCATAATTTACATTTTTCCGTGGTTATAAAAAACTAAACGCCGCGTTTTGTCTTGCCAAAGCGGGAAAGTGATAATAATTCATGTCCCCAAGGGAAAATTAAACCCCCAAACGTCGCATTTCGTCCTGGCTCCATCATCAGACCAGCTCTGTGTTACCATTTTATTATATTGTCACCTTAGCTTAATTTTGTGATACAATTATTAAGCGTGAATCAAATTCAGTTTCTTAGAACTTACAGGTCGAATTAATAAAAACTTTAAAAAAAAAATGGATATAATCAATTTATAATCAATTAATTACTAGGTATATAATAAATACGTCAATACATTCCATTGTTACTGTGTTTGCATCAAGATTAACTAAAATATATACTAGTTTATTTTATAAAAATTAAAAACATCTTAATTATAGCACTATTAAATACGTTTTGTAATGTTATTTATAATTTATTAACAGATTTATCTTTTAGACAAATGCCAAGAAGTCATTGCAACTCTAATAAGATATAAAACCGTTTAAAAAATTAAAATATTTTTATTTTAAATTTACTATTAATAGTGTTGATATTTATAAATAATGTAAAAAGAAGCTAATTTTAATAGAAAATACTACCTACATAATCTTAGCCGTAAAATATCCTGTCCGCATGACCTAGGTCACCTATATACGTATATACTAGGTAAATGTCATCCCTACAAATTAGGTCATATCACCTTAGATTTACGCAACTAAAGAAAGTTCAAAGTGAAAATAAAAAAAAAAAATATCCTTTTTATTTATTTCATTGAATCTAAAAATATTTTTATTCTTTATTTTTATTTAATAGGAAAAGTATTTCGGTTTTCAAATGTCATGTGACATTTAAAACCAAAAATACAAATTTGATGCGTAATTGTCCTTGCAAGTATTCATTATTCTTTTAATAAGAACATTTAAAAATAGACTAAAACATAAAAACGAAAGAGGTTACGAAAAATCGTTACTTACGTTTGTCCAAATATAATGTATAATTTGTACTTTCTTTTTCACAAATTCATTTGTTTGTCAAAAACAATTATTTTTAGAGATTTTATTTTATGTTTTTTGTTAAATTTCACTTTGTTTTTTAGAATTTTATTGTTAATGTTACGGCGCAAGTCGTCGCTTGCGGATCACACCCCGGCTGCTGTTTTGTGACGGTCAGAGGCGTCTGTAGAGTGGAGTTGCAACATTTTGTAAGTTTAAGTGGCGTAAGTACAGTGCATTTGACCTTCTTTAAAATGTTGTTATATTTATCTCTGAAAAGTTTGAAATATAAACTTATGTATAATGTTAAATGTTAATTTTACTCAATTTCTTTTTCATTTTTTTGCTTCACGCTATATCCCGTAGGGAAGGTAGAGGGATCTCAGTATTAAGATCTACGCATCACCGAGGCATTAGGTGTTGACTTAAACACTGCATTTTGTCTTGTCTGGTAACAATACCAGAGCGTGGAAATGAAAATAATCCAATCTCCGAAGTGGGAACTGAACTTATAACCGACATGTTTACCTACATATGCAATTTAATAAATCTATTGAGTACTATAACTCTTGCGGCAAGAATATAATAAATCTAATATAAGATCATGTAAACCAAAAACCAAAATAAAAAAATGAATGAATGAATAAATTAATTTGAATTAAATTGCTTTTAAAAATAATCATATTTTTTTGGATTCCATACCCGTAAAAAACTGATTCTTTATAAAATCTTTGCTATATCTTAAGAGTGCGTCGACATATCAAGCTCAACTCGCAACCGTTTTTTCCACATCTAATAAAACTAAATACATCTCATAACAACACGTCTCTAAAGTAATCTCTGTCCACAGCATCCCTCTAACATCTCATCGCGCGTGCGCGTCTCAGATCGACACCCAATGGCGTTCGCTAACCAGAAATAATATGACACTCCGTTAGCTTATAATGACAATGTAGTTTATATTATTTCTTTTATTTCTGTTACTTCTCGCTGTATCCCGCACATGGCAGGGTAAGCAGAGGGAAGTAAGTATTAAGACAGTCTGTTTCCCACTTTCTGCCGAATTGCCAATGCCTTCAGAATTCGGTGGAAAGTGGGGAACAGAGTGTCTTAACACTATGTTCTCTCTACTTTCTCCGCTGTGTGCAGTATACAGCGTGAAGCTGATTTGATGTGTCTTAAAGTAACGTTATGCCTAGACACATTTAGGAGTGGTTTACCAGCGTTAAGCGCCGTTTTCTATCCAACTATATTACCAAAATAATGAATCTAAACATTTTATTCAGTGTGCACTGAACTCACTACCATCGCCTTGCGCATATTTTAAATATGCGCCACGACAGCTTCTCAAATAGTCTTGCGAACTAAAAAAAACTAAGAAAGAACTTTGATTAGCTATTCAATTGTCTTTTCTTTATAAAGAGCTTTTGAGGCATTGTTGAAGAATGTCTTGAGTTTTTCTCTCAGTAAGTTAGATATATATTTAGATTTTTTTATAAAAACGAACAATTTATAAAAGAATTTTAACTTGTTAGAATATTTAGTTATTTTATAATTAGTTATTTAAATTTAAATAAATTGAGCCTCCAGGATTCGACAGAATGTGGGGAACGGAGTGTCTCAACTCTCAATATTAAGTTCCCTCTGCCTATAGTGCTACATGCGGGATAAAGCGTGATATATATTGTTTTATTATTATTAATTTATTAAAAAATATTTTTATACACTTGTCAGTGAAGAGAATTAAGTCAGTGTAGATACCGTTATTAGCTACTATTGTTGAATTAATCTGTGGATCTACCTAGCGGAACTGCCTCCCTAGCCGATAGTTGCTTGTTTTAAGACTTATAAAACTTGCCAATTTAAATCATAAGCATATTGATTTTCACTGAAAAAAGGTCAAGGAAACGTATAAGCATATATTATATTATTTGAATAATTTTAAATGTACTAACATATTTATTCTCTTATACATTTATTCTCTGTGACAGTTATATTTATTAATAACGTCATATTAAACAACTTAGAAACAAAATCATGTATAATTTAATTGCACATGACATTTTTATTTTGATAGCGCAACAAAAAACATTATTAAATTATGACAAATATTAAACACGAACTTGTTGTTATAAATCTTAAAAAAATAACTATTTTCTTTCAAGTCCTAAATAACGCACTTAAAAAAAATTGATTTCGAAAACGAAGACACGATAAAACGTCGACACTTTCACAGCAAATTCAAAGGAAAAATATTGCCGGCATCAATTTCAATACAAACAGTAATAAATTGGCATCTCTCGGCGCACACGACTAGTTTATTAATAGAGAACATATTTTGTAAATCTCGACTTAAGAATCACCCCTCGGCTGAATTCAGTGTTGCGTTTGCCGCGGCGGGCGGCGCGCGGGAAAATTAAAAAAAAGAACAAGTCATAGAAATAACTGTCAAAAAAGCGCGGCAAAAACATTTTGTTCACAATACGATAATTATTATATATTAATTTATTAAATAGTAGATAGGTGTAACAATGAGTTTTAGTGTGTATAATAGTGAGTGTTGTGAGAAAGAGACAAAGAATCGGCAAACGGTTGAGTTGAAAGAGGACGAACATATACAGCACGTGTTGGGCCCGAGTAGGCGGTGTCTTGCGTGGGCATGTAAAGCTTGTAAAAGAAAAACAGCGGCAGTGGATAGAAGAAAAGCGGCGACTTTGCGCGAGAGACGGCGATTACGGAAAGTATGTTACTAGCAATATTATACTCAAAATAATTTAGATTAAACTTTACAGTAATATATCTTTATTGTAACACCTACATTAGGATAAAAAAAATACGTGATATTATAAAAAATATATATAAAATAGTCTATCCCCTTATCTGAATACATTTGTTATAAATGTAACAATAATAAAATAAACTGTATAGTGTGTACACGATTGTGGGTTCGAACGTTAACGTTCGGGGGAAAGCTTATACTTAATTTTTTTTTCTGCCTTTAGGTAAATAATTCCAATTTAAATTAAAAATATACTTTTGTTTTTAACTTTTACCATAGTAAATACAAATCTGTAAGAGGTTAAGAAGACGGTTCCAATTAAAAAAATATTCTCAATTCTTTTTCAAAGAAAGTTAGTGCGATGTAACCCATTGTACCTGTGGTAGGAGTTAGGTAACTCCCGCACTTAGGATATCACATAATTTCCCCTCAGCGGAGATCAAACCTACGACCATCGAGCAGTCATTAGTGTATGAATATTATAGACTAGACCCTAGAATATTACAAAATAATTCATATTATAATAATTCATATATTTGTTACGCTTTCACACCAAACCTACTCAACCGATTATCATGAAAGTTTGTACACTATTCTTTAAGATATTAGAATAGGGTAGTTTTGTTTAAATTAAAAAATTAAAAAAATACTAATATTTGTTTAAGCGAGCGAAGCAAACAGTAGAAGAATATTTTATGTTTGTATGTAAGCTTTTCGAAAACTTTTAGTCATATAGAGATGTTCTTTTTTTATTTTAATCAGGCGTATTCCAATTTAGTTGCTTGTTGTGTCTGTGTGAGGGAACTCAACTCAATATCGAGCTTATTTCCTTATATTATATATATGTTACTTAACATTGCTACCGAACATAAGAAGCTTTCGTGAAAGCTTTTCACGATGGATTAACGTTTGCGTTTTTCATTAACTGCAAAGAAATGCAAGCAGATACTTCGGCGCTATGTACCACACAGCCAGAGTTGGGTAGGCCGAAGTGAGTATGGGTAAATCCCAATTTAAAATTAATTCAATATTTTAAATTGGGATTTTGAGTTAATCCAATTTTTTGGGTAATACTAAGTATATCCGTGTAACCTTAGGTTTACTCCATGGTCCAGCATTATCCCCGTAACATATACGAGTATATAGGAGAAAGTTGTAAAAATCACGTTATCCAGTGAAATTTTTCTAAAACGTTTTTAACGGTTTTCTAAAACATTAATATGACATTTTCACGTTTCGAAACTGAACAGAAAATAAAGAACGGAGTGTTGTTACACTAGCTCTCTGCCTACCTCGTTATATGCTAGATATGCAAAGCCTCTGTAGCTTCTCTGGTGTTACACGGGGTGGTGGACGAAGGTGATCACTTATCATAGGGTGACTGTCGCTTGCATTGTTTATTTCTTAGGAAAATGCGTGATCAATCTAAATAAGTTATAAATAACTCAAACAAAATTCGAACCTACACTATTCACAATAAAAATCCGCAAGTCTAGACAAAATTCCAACAACAAATCAAAAATAAAAACAGAAATAAACAAAATGTGAGTATCTTCGTATCAAAGTTATATTTAGTTTTGTAAATACGTTGTCGCATACATCCCGGGATTATGGGATATCTAAATTCCGGAACACGAGTTATCCCGCGCACAAAGGATTAGTGATGTCAATTGAAATAGAATTGGAAGTGTTCCGTAGATTATTTAAAGTAGCATTAGTGGCAAAAGATACATTATCAATGACTCAAGACGAGATGGTCGTGTGTTTGATTCTATCTCACGGGAATCAATATACTTAGGCGATTTTACGTGGAAAGTGGATAGCGGAGTATCTTAAAACTGAGTTCCCTGTATCCTATTATATACAAAGTAATATGCGGAATACAATTTTTTAGTAATATATCGGTAAAATAATAAAGCGCGGGTGAACGTAGTGTCTTCTCATTAGCTTTATTGCTATATGTGGAACGAAAGAAAAGAGAAAGCTTTTTTTATATGTTTTTCATGCTTTTCATGGTGGCCACTGGCATATTTGAGCTACGAAACGATAAAGCGAGATTTTAGATAGTTATTTTAGTAAAGATAGTTTAGTTTTCTCCTCATATAGCAGGAAAGACATACGAAATCTAGTGTTGCCAGAGCAGGAAAATTAAAATAATTCATTTCTAATTAAAAAACGAATCCATAACCGTCGCATTTACAATCACACGCTCAACCACTGCGCCACGAAGGCCTTATTTATTTTAGACTACGTAAATTTAAAAATATTTTAGATTCGAACCCGCTTCCCTAAAATACAAGACAGCTTAGCTTTAAACATAGGTACATATAATTTGACGTGACAGAGTGTCGTGACAGGCGTCGTTTAGACGCTAATGGCTGTGACACTCTCAAAGTGGACGATTAATGAAAATGTAGTCTTGTAGTTAACATTTCGAATGGCACTCATTGATTTGAATGATGTAGTGGGTTCGATAAAACAAATTTGGTTTTTTTAAGCTCTACGTAATACATATATCCTATGTTTATTAAGGTAGAGACAGAGGGAACCTACTTTTAAGGCAATGGTTCTTCGACTCTTCGACTAATTTCTAGTGATTGCATATTGAGTGGCGAAACTCAACGCCGCATTTCTCCTTCCCAGAACCGATATATCAAAATAGTATTATTATAATCAGTAGTTTCTTGTCGTGGCGTAGGCGTGCGACTGTTATGGGTTTCCAATAACATTTAATTTTTTCCAATAACACTTAGTTTATGTATGAATATTTGTGTATGTATGTATATGTGTATCTATGTATATATGTATCTATGTATGTATATATATATGTATGTATTAATCTATTTATGTAATTTTATTAATATATATGTTTATATTAAATTAATCATAGTAAGTAGTTAGGTATATGTTTGTAAGAAGTATTACTTATGTCGGTTCGGTCGGTAGGTAATGTCGGTTGCCTGTAAGAGATCGCTCTTAGCGATAAGGCCGCCATTGCACATTGATCTTATATGTACTGTGTAAGTCAAATGTATATTCCAATTGTAAAAGTGCAATAAAGTGTTAATTATTATTATTATTATTATTTAAGGAAGCGCTGTATCCTGCATACAGGAGCAGGCAGAGGGAACCTGCGCCACGGCTGGAAACTATATCACAAGTTGGGATGGACCGCCAACAAGCTCATCAATTACTCTTTTTAATATTAAAGTTAAATTTTTTATTGCTTAATATTTACATTTATCCTATTTAGCTCGATCGATGGATCAACGGAGTTACATACAACCTATCCGTTTCACCTCCATGTTTGTTCAGCTATTTTCACGGGTTCACCAGATATTAAGGATTTTGTGATTTCATGAAAAACTCGGATTATTGAAAAAAATTGGAAACAGACCGACTGTTGGTCTGCGCTCGTCATTTTTCCTCCTCAATATAGCTTAATAGTAGAACTGTCGTATTGCACCATAATTTAAAACTATCAGTCTATAAATCTTGGAAATAAGATCAAAATACAATTGATGAAAAAAAATAAAAAAAATTAGGTGTTGTAGCAAAAAACATGACTTTTTCCAAAAGTAATTTTAAGAACTACTAAATTATGAAACAGTAAATAATTGCTATTCTCATTATGACTACCCTTAAATCGACTTCTTCAGGTGTTTACCGATGTGTTTGCATTTATCACCAATCAACTATAGTCCAACAAATATTTTGATATTGTAAAACTTTCGTAAGCCGTGAATTATCTAATGCATTTATGTGGTGGTTAATACTAACTTTCAGCTGTAGAAAAATATTTCATAATTTTTTTTACTGTGCATCTTAAAAACTCCTAACGCTTATAAAAAACATATTCTTTAATAGTTTAGTTTAGATAGCGTGACCTAATGATATTAAAATATACTTATATTATCTTATATTCCCGAGTGGCGGAACTCAACACCGAAATACTTTACAGCTTCTTTCATAAAATATAACAAAAACTCGCCATTACAAAAGACCCTTTTAAACATTCTATTCTATTCTACAAAGATATAACATAAATATCATACTACCCTATAATTAGTTCGCGTCGTTCCCTCGAGAGTACGAGCGTAAAGTCTAAAACGTGTCTAATGCGATTTCGTCATTAGATAGACGACATTTTAAATGTGGATTTAAAAATACTCTATAGTGGTACAGTGGTTGTGTCAGATTGCGAGTTCAAATTCGGTGGAAATAAAATTTGTTATATTTTTAAATGTTCTTTCATATACAATAATCGTAATCTATAACTATATCTACTAGCATTATAAAGCTGACATGATTGTTTAATTGAATGCGCTAATCTCAGGAACTATTTCTTAGCGTTAACTTTTTTATCGGATAGTCCATTTGATAAAGACTCTGGTTCTTCTGGCCCAATACATTTACATGAAACATTTAATAAGCGATCCTAATGACTAAAACAATAAATAAAACTCAAAATCGCACCCGTCTTGGCGTAGTAGACCAACGTCTGATTATAAACGCGACGATTGTGGGTTCGATGCCTACTCGGGTGAATAAATTATTCCCTCCCTCCGACAACAAGATAAGGTACAGCGACCAGCGTAGTTTCACCACTCAACACGCTGCGAGTATGTGTCGATAATTGAACGATGTGTGTTGAAAGGAGGATCCCCGTGCCTATTCTGCTATATACAGCTTGCTAAAAAATCGAACCCACGACTCCATCCACTCTCATCCAAACTCCAATTTTTAGTCCAAGCAATAAATATAACACATAACGTGACATTTAATAGAACTCAACCAATATACCCAAGGATATACGGTCGGACATCTTGATTTCACATAAAAACTAATTTATACGTGGGCCGCTCTAACAATTTATTTTTATTTTAAAACGCTTATACCGTTTTGTAAACGACACTAAATATTATGATTGCTTATCGTAAATCTGTCTGGAAAAAGATATTGACCTAAGTTCGAATCTTGGTTCGTAATTTCAATGTTCTTTGTCATGAACGAGCTTTTATTTGCTTACGTCGCCTGTGGTCAAAAGGAAATAGCTCAGAGTTGTGCATGTATGTCTCAAGATACATTCTAAGTGTTCTGTAACTGACCACAGATACAGTTAACCGTGCGGAATTCTATAAGGACTTGTCTAAATGTGATAATCAAGTAACACGATGACGTTTCACACGTCAAGGCTTGAAGTAACAGTATAAAAGAAGTTGAGAATGCCATACGAAGTCTGTAATGTGGTAAGGCAGCAGAAGCAGATGGGATTACAGTTGAGATGGTCATGCGTAGGCTACGCATAGCATACGTAAATACTTAAATACTGGCTGGCTGGTCACCTACCGTCCGGAAATCCGGATCTCTTGCATTCTTCCCGCTCATATTTTAGAATACAATTTACTACGCAAGCAAGCAAGCATCAGACTGATAGTATATCAATGAATTTGCTTTTCGAGGATGTAATCAAGGTCATGTTTCGAGGATGTAATCTTTGAACAAAGGTAAGGCAAGTTGCAGGTCACCACTGTAATGGTGAAAATAATGCTCTAAGCTAGAATTTAAAAGAAATTAAAAATGGACGAAGTGGAAGGTCGGCGCAAACAGTAAGATATTGTAAATATATTTAAGAAGTATGTTTAGTAGAGGTGGATAATACGAAATGGATGTGGAAACGCACATTAAGTACCGCCGCTTACAAAAACATTATAAAATCTTTTTAATATTCAGTATTTACATACATAAAAAAGTATTTAATTAATATTTACTATTCTTTCCGATAAAGAAAATGTCTCTACAAAAAATAAAAAAGCGGTGAACTGGGTACTGGAGATCGGAGTGATGTACCAACTTAATTTTATATTGAATTCTATTTATATTGTTATTTTATATCAGGAGAAATAAATCTATAAATAGAATTTAAACTAGCAAGCTAATAACATAAAAATTATAAACCATCCGTCTGTTACTCACTTTTATAGTTGTCAAAACAATTTTTATTTGATCTCGGAATAGTGTCGCCGCAGTCAAACGTCGCGGAACTAATAGCCGCCGGCTAATTTTGTAAAATATGTACGCGTTTTTATTAAGAAATACCATCTGCATTCATGTAAAATATGAAAAAAACTAGAGTTTTAGCGTAGTTTTTAGTTTAAGGTCGTCATGGCGCAGAAGTGTACCTTCGATTTCCACTCAGGAGAATTAAAATATTTAAATTATTTCTATTTCCCCGCTCTTGAAGATAAAACGTGGTGTTCAGTTGCTCGTTTCAACAAAGACGCAATATTTTCAATTTGGTAGAAAGATCGCTGACTAATTTTGTGAAAAACGTAAATGAAACATGAAAAAAAAAACACAAGACGACCACTAAAAACGATGGTTGTGGGCTCGATCAGGATCTACTCGGGAAATGATTAAATTCAAATATTTTTATTGTCTACTTTCAACAATAGATTCACAAAAATCTATTCATAGCCATTACCAATTTTACGCGAAATTAACGGATAATTCAAAATGATTATATATTTACATGCTGTATTATATATTGCGTGTTGAGTGGCGGAACTCAACGCGGTACCGTTATCAAAGCGAGAATATGAAAATTTAAATATTTCACTCCCTCCCCCCCAAGTAGGGATCGAACCCACGGAGGCGTCCTCTGCACTACGACGGCCTCAATCATTACAATCCAGATTAAAAATGCTACGTCCGTACCATCGCTGATCGTGGCCAAGTTATTTATTATGTTATTCTACAGACAACATTATACCAGTTACAATCCTAATAAATAAACTGAATCGTTAAAATTTAAATTCAAAGATTTATGTTATAACAAAATTGATTTAAATGGTTCAAAAATAACAAAGCATTTATATCTTCTACAGGTTAGCTGAAATAAATCCAATTCTACTAGTATTATAATTGTGAAAGTTTGTAAAAATAGTTTTTCTTCCACATTCACTTAAAACCTGCAGAACAAATTTAGATAACATTTTACATGAAGCTAGTAATATAGCATCAGAATTAATCAAAGGAATACACATAGAAATGGATGAAAAAAATGAGACTAGGTGCCATTTTTAGAGACTTCGTTCGTTTTAACCAAAGTTTTACATATTTCGATTTTTGGATAAATGTTTATAAAGAAGTATTTTTGATTGTTTGTTTTAATTAACACAAATAAAATAATAATAAATGTAGAATTTGTTATCAGTAATGATTTCGAAACAGTATTTTCTTTTTTTAGTAAAAACCTTATGTGTCCATGTTGTGTGTGCCATTAGGTGACGCTTAGTTTTTTGTATTAATATTTGCGATTTGGGATGGGGTCCCAAACCCACAGCCGGCACGTTAAGTTTTAGTTTGTCATTCATTATATTCTGTAAAATTTATTTTTAACCACGCACAGGCTAAAAGAGCTAAAATATTGGGCTGTAATAATTTTGACGTGTCTGTGTGTTTGTCTGTGGCATTATAGCTCCTAAGCCAATTGACTGATTATAATGTGCATTTTTTTAATTTTAGGTAAACGCAGCGTTCGAAGAGCTTAGAATAAGAGCACGCGCTGGTAGTGGGCGGCTACCAAAGTTAGAAATTCTCCGAGCCGCTATACAGCATATAGAAAGGTTGCAAGCTGCACTTAGAGCTGCTGCTGCTGTGAGTTTTTAATACTATTTTTTCAGGTCCACTATCCTGCATTTAGGATGGTAACCAGTGGCAGTAGCGGTGTTAGGGTAGGGTGAGGCTGGGCGACCGCCCAGGGGCGCCGGACTATAAGGGGCGCCGCGACATGAACGGGCGTCGGCGTCGGTCTGTTTTGAATTTTATTAAAGATCGCAACTTATAAGAACTGTTATCAAATGTATGGATATCATTGCGTATATTGTTGACTATACCTGACATTGGGTTGCGAAGCGTACATTTTGCTCATTTTATTCCTGAGAGCCAGTTTGCTTTTCTTCCGACGATCCTGATACCTGTGCCGCTGCCGTTGCCGATGTGGTTCTGCAGGGCATGGAACTTTATATTCTTAGCACTATAGTGCCAATCGGTGACAAATCACAGCCTTGGTTTGATACGTATTGCAAACTTGCTGCGCCTTGCTGGCGCCATCAAAGGCTCTCGGTAACTTTAGCAAACTTTCGCTTTCGCCATTACGCACATTAAATGACATCTTGGTCTATTTGCCTCGAACTTGATTCTGAGTGACCGAAGAATTCTGTTTTGTCTACGGAGCCGGACGTGCCGGTGTCACCACTGTGCCCATTGCGAGGAGGCGCAACACATGCTCGCCGAGTGTGTAGCTTGGGAGGAGCAGCGCCGTGTGCCGTGCCTCACAAATGAAGTAGGAGGCGATCTGTCGCTGCCTGCCGTAGTGCGAAGGATGGATGGTAGCGCGCTGCGGATGAATTAAGACTCCCGAGGCCCCGCGCTCCCGTGCGTGGAGACACCGGGGTGGTTTTAGCCGATAAGAGTCCGGCACGCCCCTTGGCCTTCCCCAGGCGGAGGTAGTCCATGAGGATTTCCCCCTATGAAAAAAAATTAAATTGGGTGACCGTAGAATAACGCCGCCAACCTTTCCGCGGTGCCAGAGCTCAATGCCTAAAGTTAACTTCAACCAAAAAGCTACTAGGCGATCTCTGTCCTCTTTGGATAATGCCAAGTTGAGAGGGCCAGAAGGCATCTCCCCTTTAGTGCTCCGTTCATATGCTTCTAAGCTGACAGCGGTGCTAACGTGTTTTTTCGCCACTCTTGCTGAGTCGGCGTAGACCTAGACTCTTAAAAGAGCGCTCTTATCCACCCGGTTTCAAAGTTTCTGATCCACTCCAGGCCTATTGCTATCACCTCCCTGTTCTCGAAAGTGATGGAGAGCATTATAAAAAGCCAGCTGTTGGTTTATCTGAAGGATGGTCGATTGATTAATGACATGTTTCCTAATGGGTTGATAGGAACTTGATTCAATTCAACTCCAAAAAGATACGAGTTTGCGCGTTAACCACTAAACGCCATTAAAATTAAACCCCAATTGTGGTGTCGCCAGTCTTCCAAAACACTCCCCTAATAAGGGGTAACGCTAAGGATCAGTGTGCTGATACTTTCGGTTCGCCGAGCCCAAAATCAAGTTACATCCACATCATCTGGTTACGTGCCACTCTACTTCTGTGCGGTTTGATAGGAGCTCTTTTCCAGGCGGAACGCAACTTTGGAATGGCCCACCTATGGTAGTATTTTCAGGTGGATACGACATGGGTACCTTCAAAAAGTGCGTCTTTCTCCACCCTAAAGGCCGGCAACGCACCTGTAGCCCGCCCCTCTGGTGTTACACGAGGTCATAGGCGGCGGTGATCACTTACCATCAGGTAACCCGTACGCTCGCTTGCCTTGTGTTTTTTCAATAAACAAGGAGTTTTTCAAGCTGAAGCTAATAAGAACATATCTGCGATCCACAATCTCGCAATCTAGATTAACAAACTTAACAACTTTGTCAATCAAAAATGAAATTGCAGAAACCATACACTTTGAATGCCTAATAAAAGATTGCTTAATAGAAAGGCTAGAAAAGTGAAATTTTATTCGTTTCTTAAATATATTTATTTTTTCACTGTACCCATTCCCTTGTTTATATGTAATTTAATTTTAGTTAGGGGGCGCCCAAAAAACTTCACCCTTAGGCCGGTAGTGCTAAAACCGGCACTGGCCAGAGGGTTTCATGTTTACTTTCAGTCTCAATTTTCATTACCTTCAGTAGGAATCAAACCCATAACCGTCGCGTACAGTCAGACTAAGCCTCAAAAACATTTTATTTAATTCTATTAATCAGAGAGAGATTTTAATAAAAATAGCCAGTTATATTAAATATACAAAAATACCAATCCTAAAGAAAAATATTCCACTTAAGCATTTTTTAAAAGATCATTCCACAAGAATCTAACCATAATCCATCCCTAAAAGCATATTCGAGCAATATAAAGCATATTCATCCTAAGCCGTATATAATTTGTCAACCGTCGTATAAATAGATCTCGTCCAACTAAAACGCATGTCGCGATGTTAAATCCTCATTAATTCACGTCCATATAATTTATTAGAACGAGAAATAGAATACTAAGAATCTATATTATATTAGGTGTACTAGCGACACAGACGCGGCTTCGCCCGCTTCAACTTTTTGTTGTTTTGTAATCGCAATATATTTACAAAATGTTTTCAAAAAATGTAGCCTATGTGTTATTCTGATGTTGTCATATTACTTTAAAAAAAACAACTTCACGCTGTATAGCAGGTTAGGCAGAGGGTGTTTTACGAAACATTAGGTGTTGAATGGCGGAACTCAGAGCTGGATTTTTGCTTTGGTGCTGCTAGAGCGAAGTTGAAATGAAAATATGAAAATATTAATAAATAATAATTCAACTCCTGAGTGGAAATCCTAAGTTAAAGTTTAATACGATACATAAAAAACAACTACATACTAGTAAGCTACACCTATAATCGGCCAAAGGACATGAAATGGATCAACAAACAGACAAACTAAACTAAGTTTATTTCTATCATTCCTCACTGGAAGGCAGTGAGCGTGACGGACACGCGGACAGGATCGGTGCTGTATCTATAGTATATAATATATTTATATGTAGTAGTAGTGTAGTATATAGACATTTATTTATGTCTAATTTGTTAAATGAAATATTGATTTAGAATTAGTTTTACATACATATCTTAAGTACGAATAAAATTGAATAATTGATTTTTCAAATGCAATGTGTCGAGTCAAAGTGCTGCGTTGAGTTCCGGCATTCCAGAAATCGACAAAAAATAGGGAACTCAGTGTCTTAACAATAGGTACCCTACTATATACGGGATACTGCGTGAAGTTTATTGATTAAAAATATAAATTTTGTTTAAAATATTAATTACTAAAATTTCTTCGACAGTTAGAGTCTGACACCTGTAAAAGTTACGTAGAGCCGACCTCGAAGTCATCTGACACAAAGGAAATAAAAATGGAGAGAGAAAAGCCTTTTCTTAACGGTTAGTATTATTTTTAGTGGCGAACGGAGTGTCTTCATAATAGGTTCCCCCTGCTCACCGACTACATGTGGGATTAAGTGTGACGCTGAAAAAATAAAGTGTTATGTGTAACAAAATTAACTTTAACATAATTATAAAAATACATAAAAATCCTTAAACAATGGAAATCCTAAGCAGGATTTCAATTCATGCCTCGTGAAATATTTATTTATTATGAAAAAGGAAAATTATTTGGAAACTTACTTCAAAATATATTTCGTATCAAGACTAGAATAGTAGGTATAGCCGAGTAAGATAAATTTAAGGAACAACTACTAACTTAAAAGATTTTGTGAGTTTGTTGGCGAAACTCTACATTGTGACTTGTTTTAACCGGATCGAGAAAACATACATATTTTAAATAATATAAATATATTATTCAGAAAATGGAAACCATAAAGTACCTACTGGAGTTAAGGGTTGTTGTATAATAGGCCGATATTAAAAAATCTCAGCCTCAACTCTGAGATCGAGCTTGAGACGAATAATCTAGATAATAGATGAAAAATATTATAATGTATGGTGAAATAACGAAAAAATATTAATTTCCCCGATTGTGAATGAAAAAATTATGAAATATCTCTATGCTTAAAATGAGTGCAGGTTTAATTTTCTTAAATTTACAGGGGATTCAAGTACGAGTGGTCTTAATAGTTTAGCGCGACTTCGCTGTATCGTCCAAGCCCTGGCGAAGGATACCTAAAATAGGAGAATATTACGTAAATTAGTTGTAAATATAAGTTATATTGTAATTTTGGTGCTCAAACTAAATAAATATTTATTTTAATTTATTTTGTTTCTATTTTGAAATACATTTCTATTTAGTTTTCTCCTAATTTTCTAAGTAAATTTTCGAGGTAAACATTGTATCATATCTATTGTATAACCAGGGCTTGTACCAGGGCTATTAATTAAGGGTAACGATATGACGAGGCTAAGGTCAGGAGTTTACTTATAATTATAATGTTTCATCGATCTGATAAAATAAAATATGATGTGCTCATTCAACACACGTGAGATTAAACAACGAATTTACCACGAAAACAGATGGAGCATGAAAAAACAAAAGTAAGTAAATATTTTATACATTACGAGTATTTAGTCTCCGTGGCTCCAGGTCAGTACTCCGCTCGGAGTATGCCCTCCATTTTGTGTTGTGTGTTTGTGTTAATTCGCTTTACAAGAACTGCGCCTACTGTATTAACTGCATACTTTTATGTTCCCTAACTAAAGAAGTCTTCCATGTGACTGACAGACGCACAGCCGGACCTACGCGGCAAGAACGCTGAAATAAGGCATGCCTGTTTAACTTTGGGGGGTGTATGGTACCACTTAGTGGATATATCTCTATATTTCTATAGAAATTGGTAAAGACTGCATTCAACTTTTCACCTCTAGGCCATGACGATCTTTTCAAATATAACTTCAAAATCCTAAAACCAAATAATCATACAGTATTTGAACTCACTACCGTCAAATTAAAATTACATATAAATCAATAATAAACGCATGAATGATAAATCAGAATGGATGCGCGTACGCAGTGGGCGTGTCTTGGCACTTGAGGGAATGCTTGGAACGCCCTCGCTCCTACCCAATACTCAATGTATGTTTATTTATACATTCTAATATTGTAGATTTATTTGTTTTTAATTTTTTTGTCGAGTCCGATATAAGTCATTGGAATAGTACCTGACTGGAAGCGCGACGCTTGTGGTTTCGATACCATCTCTAGTCAAGTTATTACATAGCAGAAAACATTTAAGAAATGCACGTGAATTGATATAATCAGTTTTTAAATATGGTATGGACTTATGGAGAGAGCTTAGCAAAACTTGACTTTAAATCGTCGATCTAAATAAAATCGTTAGGCCAGGGAAAAGGGCCATACATAGCAGGGTAGGCAGAGGGAACCAAGTGTTAAGACACTCCATTCTTCACTTTCCTCTGAATTCTGCAGGCATTCCGTTTTGAGTGGCAAAACTCATCGTCACGCTTTACCTCGTTACCTGAGCGAGGAACTGAAAATATTATATATTTCATTTCTTTGAGTGGAATCGAACCCACAATCTATGACACGGCTAGCCTATATATTAACTTTTTTAGTCATAAAAAATAAAGTTAATAATGAATATAAAATATCGAAGTTTCCTCCTACAAGGCGTGTCACAATTTCGTTCATACATCAAACTGGATATAATATTTGGCACTTACTGTGAAAGAGGCGGGATTTAATAAATTATATTTTATTTTATTCATTATATTGAACATAAATAATAATTATAGACGTCTTGGTCGTCATTATGGTATAGTGGAAGTGTCTGTGTGTATTCGCGATAGTGATGGATTCAATACACACTTTTGGGAAAAGATTTTATATACAGGTTGTTCACTCATCAAATAATTAATATAGTGATTTTAGTGAATCAGTAATAATAACTTAAGAAATCACATTATATAAGTTTGAAACAAATAGCATGCAGGGTAAACTTAGTGTTTCGGTCAGTCCTTTCTCCACTTTCCCGTCGGTTTCAAGACATAAGTGTTGATTGTCGGAACTATTTCCCCTCGAGTGTTTCGGACCCACAATCATCGGCGAGATCCCACAAAAAAATAAATTTATTTAAATCCCATTGCAATAATAACAACAAAATAAAAAACACAAAATTAGTTTAAAAAACGTATAATCAATTAAAAAAATGTAACATTTTACAAAAATATATTTACATACAATTATAACTAGATCCAATATAAAAAAGGGACTTAAAACTATAACATCTATCAAATTTTATCTGAGAGAATTATTTAATTACAATTTTCTATACAAATTCTTAAAAAAAATATTTAAGTTATTGGGGCAGTTAAAAAAACGTTATTTGCAGTAAAAAATACAGGGCAACTCGAAAATATTATTATTAGCTCAAAATGAGAGGATTAAATATATTTAATAAAATATTGCGATTATTTATTAGTTTGTGTTCTAAGTAAAAGTGGTGCAACTCATAAAATTATATATATTGAAATATTGTAAAAAAGATTGTGTATTGAGTTAAAGAACTGGAAAGAAGAAATTTATTAATTCATTTTTATTTACTTACGCAAGTTTTGTTCTAAATTTATTGATTTTTTTTATAAATATCAACATAAAGTCAAAATAATATTTTAAAATTATAAATAAAATGCCGCCATAACTACTGAAGAATTAAACTATTGATATGAATCGAATATACTTTAACTCGAGTTGACCCTTCATAAAAAAAATAAAACAAAAAAAAAGCTTTTGAACTGGACAAGAGTCAAGAAAACATATTTTTTTTAAATAAAAAGAGTTTTGTTAACATTTTTTTCCTTTCCTTCTATTCCATTAAAACCTTATGATTTTTTACACATAATTTTCACTAAAAATCTTCATTTTTTGCAAATTTAATGATTCGTAATTACAATATAATTGAAATATTTAATATGTATGTTATTATTATTATACATTACATGTAAATTCATACAATAAAACTATGACGTCATCATATTTTATAGAATAAAAAAAACATTAATATGTAATCCGTATTTGAATGCGCACTTTTTGCAATTAAAAACTTTTATACAGCGATTATATTTTTTTACTAGCATTTAGTACAAGTTACAGTATGTTTAAAACAATATAAAATACATTAAAATAATTAATCATTTTTGTTTACTGTCTTTAAAAAACGAAATATACATAATACTTCTTTATTTATAGTAAAAACAATTGTATACAAGAAAAACAACTGATTGAACAGATCATTTACAGAAAAAAATTATAATGATATTTACAAAATTTGTTTCAGCTAAGAATTAAACTGACAAACTGTATCCTAACAGTCATATTTATACTTATCAATTTGACACTCTTAATACAAGATTTTATTAATAAATAAAGAAAAATGTATTCAAATACGTATTATAATATTGTTAATACTTGAAAAATTTTTGCAATATATATATTTTGTTAATATCTATTGTGCGTTTATGAGAGGTATGAAATGAATATGTTATGAATACATATATTTTTTTGTGTTAAAATTTAAACAAAAGGACTTCAACTTTTGAACCCTTTGATCTATTTTCGAGACATTTTAAGTAAATAAAGGTCATTTAATTATATTTCTTATATACTGTAAGAATTTATTAGTCTGCGGGTGCATGAACACATAAACGGTTTTTAGTAAAAGTGGCCTAATCCACAAAACGAAATATTTTTACGAAAAACAGTTAGTTAGTGGTCATAGTTGGTTGGCACCTTAAAATGTGTATTAATTTTTTTTTAATAAATAAAAGCCTACAGTAATAAAGCAGAAAAATAGTTTATCCAATGTCAGAATAAAAAAATACACAATTTATTCAAAAAAATATATATAAAAAGTCCTATGTCACCACTAATGTAGATTAACCCACATTTACTAACAAGAAGAAGAAATTATTTAAAATATTGACCGTAAAGAACACTATATATTTGTGCTGTCCGGGAAATGAACTCAGTACTTACCTTTAAAATAACATTTGAGCTTGTAAAGTGCAAAGTATTATTTAAGTATTTTGATGTACCAGAGTAGGAAAATGATAGTAATATAAATATGATTTCCACAAACGGGCATCGAACCCGCAACCATTGCGTGCTTTAAGTAATTTTATTACAATTTCTTTTACTATTAAGCTATCTATAATATGGAATATATTTTATAATAACTCTGTCTGTAGGTTATTGTAGCAAAATTAATTATTAACACTACTTTATATTATCAATACAATTAAAAAAATAAATTAAATAAAAAAAAATACAGTACGAGTTTATATCATTTTTCTTTACATTTAATACAATAAGTACTATATATTTGTTTTTTTTATTAATAAATAATTATTTGTTGTGATTTTTTTAAATAGAAAAAAAAGAAATTGCTTTATGGACATATTAAGCATTGTCTATACAATTATTAATAAAGACGGAATTTATATAATATTAAATCGATTAAGAGCGTCTTTATACGATGTACTGTGAAATGAAAACGCAGCGTTTTTAAAACTTACTCATTCACTCACTCGCTCACTTACAAAATTCTTATTAAAAAATTACATGTAATACATATTTTGATATTTTTAGGGTGTTCGATTGGAAGACTTTTTATTAACACAATAAAAATGTTAATTATTTTGGCATCTTATTCGTAATTTTTTGCTTAGCCCAAACATTAATTGTAATAAAAAAACATTCTCAAATTCTACAAAAAAATGTAAATTTTTTCTTCAAATATTATTAATTTGAAATATATTTATATAATGTTAAATATTTTAATTTAAGAAAGTATACCATCCATATTATAAATATTAGTCTCAAATATGTTTTATTATTTATATCACATCTCAATGGTGTTTACACATACACACACACACACAAACATTTTTATACATAAAAAGAACATTTATTATCTTGTTTTACACAGATAATTAAGTTTTCTACAAAATAAAGAACAATTGAAAGGCTCATCGTATAAAAACGCCCCAATTCAAATATAAAATAGGCCAATAATATTATTAATATATTTGTATACTTATAACTATATGTATCGCACTAGTATCACTGTGGGAGCATCACGCGTTACTCAGTAACTCACTGAAAAAAAATATATAAGCAATATTATTATTTTTTAGAATCACTCATAGGCAGAGGGAACCTAATGTTCCCATTAAGATGGTTCCGTTCCCTACTTTCTGCCGAAATACGTTTTGACTATAAACTTTTTGCATTATTTCTATATCCAGTATAATGATCCTAACACGACAAAAATATGTTAAAATTCTTACTTTGTAAGCTCCCGAGTAGTCAACGGGCCAGTCAATCCTGATCGGGACCGCGATCTGTTCAGCTGTGCTCTTCTTTCAGCTATGGAAAATAAAAAAATAGCTATATTTATAATCTGTGTTAAATGTCAAAGTGAACATGTCATTTATGACATTGATTGCATAGTAATATGAAATTATAAATTATTATAAGAAATAATATAAGAATAAGAATTTATGTATTTCTTAATTAATCTAAAATCATCAATCAATCAGAAGGCAAATATATAATTTTTATGATATTTGCAAAAAAAAAATTAAATACATGAACAAGACGACATCAATAATTTGCAAGCAAAATTTTGGTTTTTGCAGGTAGAAGAATATTAAAAAAGATTAAAAGTCACACTTCTACCTATAACAACCAAATGTCACATCTAAAGCAATCTACTTTGACATTAAAAGCTATAATATCTCAAAAAAGTTTTTCTACCCTAATTGTTAGGGTTATTAATCGATTTCAGTAAACATGGCTATATATCGATTTTAATATAAGATCGAACTAAAACACGGGCAACATCTAAAAAATTGGTTAGTTAATTATTTATTAAGAAACATTGAAAACTAAAAAATGTATAAAAACTTGTCGATATATTTCTAATTTCGGTGACGACTTCCTCCTGTTACGATTGAGACCGCATCTTATAGACGTTGTTTCTGCATATTAAATAAATATACATAAGTAAGTATCTTTACAGCGTCGATTATCCGAACGCTGATGAAACGAAGGATCGCTTATCCGAACGATTCTAATACATAAATGAACATTGAAGATTTTAAAGCATCATAATATTATGCATTATTTTATAGTTAAATTAACATGGTATGGGATGGTTACACGTTTAGTTACTTTTGGTTGATAAAAAGGCCAATTATGAGTAGATAATAATTTTATTACTATTTTTCCCTGATATTTTTTTCAGCTTCACGCTGTATCCCACATGTAGCAGGGTAGGCAAAGGGAGCCTAGTTAAGACATTCCGTTCCCCACTTCTGCCGGATTCTGTAGGCATTGCGGGTCGAGTGGTGGACTCAACACCGCGCATCGCCTCGGCGTAAAGATACTGTTCGTTTATATGAAAATCGACTTCGCGCACAAGCAATTACTTAGGATAATCGACGCATTTAATGTATCCTTATCTTTCTTTCTATCTTCTATCTTCTTTCTTCTATTATAATCATATATATATCATATAAGTGTATGTAACAAAAGCCATAACTTAATGCATAGAAAAAGTAAAAATATAAAAAGGTGCTTATTTTTTTTTAAAACAGTGCCCAACACAATGTTTTACCTGCAATACGTTGTAAAATCGCTTGCACCAATGTTTGTTCGTCTTCACTATCTTCTATTAAGTGTGCGTGCGAAAATTAATCTTATGACAATACCAAAATTCCATATAAAATGTTGTATGTAGCCGGATTAGAACCTGGGTATTTTGTTAACAAGAGTTTCTTTTTAGCAATAACTTTTTTCAGCTTCGAGTTTTACACATAAGATAGGCAGATCCACCCAAATTCGACCCATTATGTGGTGAATGACGGAACTTAACCCCGCAAAGATTACGGTTTATTTAAAATAAAATTATCGATATTTGAACACACTCCTCTCCACATCTCTTATCCACATCCGCGCTTTACACTACTGAGCTTTACGTTGTTATCATTATTTCGAAATTACTATACAGTTGTTACAACTTTTATTATAGTCATCTCTATTAAGATAATGGTATATTTTTTATATGGAATTTTCGTTATTTCTAATAATTATTACTATTGATAAAATCTTTATATAAATTATGAGTTAGTGCTTACTATATGATAGTGTGGAGTTCGATTCCTAGTGATGTAGTAACAGACATATAATGTAAAAATCAATAATATTTAAAATAAAATAGTGTATCTTTAAATAAGAAACCATATACTCAAATAAATAATTATTTACACACAAAGAACAATTACTGTTTTTTTTTCTTCATGAAATTATCAGATGAAATTAGTAACATTTTTTTACAGTACGATCGACGAGTAGTGGCCGCCTTGAAAGTAGGCTTTCTGAACTTTCATTCGCATTGTTAACTCAGGAAGGAAATGAATAAAAGTAACTAAAATTCCAAAATCAAATCCATCCATCCAGCCATCTACAGCTAACTTCAAGGGGGTCGAACGACTCCAGTATCGTACTGTCGGTATGTGTATTTTTTTATTTTAGAAACATAATTTTAATGTAACCAATGTGGGTAAATTACCTAAAAATAAAGTAATTTTAGTTATATCTAAAATATAACTTTATAATTCTTACCGCCAGCAACTCGGGGATTAGCTTTCTTTCTGGGCCGTTCTCTGCTGAAGGCAGAACCACTTTGTAGCGCCTCCATTAAACTGTGCAAAAAATATATAAACGTTATAATTTTATTTACACACATCAGGGTAGCAGGCAGAGGGAGCGTAGTGTTAAGACACTCCGCTTCCCATCTTCCAAATTCTGAAGGTATTCCGTTATAAGTGACAGAACACAACGCCTCTTGTAGAGAGTTCAAATGCCACTCAAATTTTAATGAGTAAAAAAAGTATTTGCAAGTGTATATTAACACGTTCAAATTCCTACCTAATACTATAAATTTGAAAATATTATATAAAAATAAATATGTATTTCACCTGTCCATAACACCGTCTTGCGCTTGTTCCATATCGACGAACTGTTTGTATCGGTGTTGCCGGTCTCTCCTCTCTCTTTCCGCCTGCGCTCGTGCCTCTCTCGCTCTCCGCGCCCTCTCTTCAGTCTCTCGTGCCACTACGTTCTCTTGGTGGGCGGTCTAAGAGATATATATATCATACAAATTAATTCGTTCTGTTACACGGGTCTGGTTAAAATTGTATAAAAAAATATTTTATTCATATAATACAGAATTTATGAAATAGGAAATAAAATATTGTAACGATTAAGCAAAACTCAGTGAAACAATTATCTAAATTATTTATATTTAGATATTTAGGACACTCCGTTCCCATTAAGCAACTTCCGCTCCCTACTTTTGCGTTAGGCATTGTGTGTTATCGCGTCATTTCAACAATAATCATATTCGACTTCAGGCGTTATACGTGCTGTCAAATCGCTTTTTCCCTCTACATTTTTTACAGACACAAAAAAAAGTACGGTAATAAAAGGAAAAAAAAAATACTAACCGCAAATGAATCCTTAAAAGTCTTTATATCCGAGAAGAATTCCTCCAAAGTGTATTTATGTGGATCGAAAACATAATATTCCGCCAGTTCACCGTAAAGAGCTTCCATTTTACGAAACATCGAGTGAAGTAAATCGCACTGCTCTCTTGCTTCTTTTGCGAATGACTGATTTTTATTTAGTTACGGACATTAATTCTATTTATATATAATTCGGATTTTTATTTAATTGCGTTGATTGGTGGAACTCAACGCCGCACTTTGTCTCTGTACAAGACCGAAGAAATGAAAATATTAAGTATTTAATTCCATCGAATGGAAATCGAACCCCCAACCGTCGCATTTAGGGTCACATGCTTGTGCCTCTGCGCCATGATTGACTATTTTTTTTTCTTTTTCAAAAAAAAGGATACACTCATATTTTCGTTAAACAAATCATCAGGATTCTGTTGAACTCTTGAATTATTTAAATCAGTTTCCAAAGCTCTAATGTCGTTCTCCATTTTCTTTAAAGACTTTTGTAAATTTTCCATTGATACTCTGGCTGCCCTGTAAAAAGAAAGATTTTAATATGTTTGTATACATGTGGTATACCAATATGAAAAAGGCAATGATAAATTTAATATAAAACAAACGGGCGAAGCCACACAGTGGCCGCTAGTATAACAATAAGTTTAAGCAGGCGAAGCAGTTTTTGATTCGGTAGTAATATAAACATTACCTGTCAATATGTGGCATTTCTTCAGCAAAGTTTAGTACATCGGGGAATTTACTTTCTATTGTATCTACCAAATAATGTAGCAATGTTTGTTTGTTTTCCAGATCTTTCGTGGCTGTTAACTGGAAATTTAAAAAATTATAATAATTTAATAAATAATAATTACTAAAAAAATATAAATTTACAATCGAAATTGTTTCTTTTAAAAGATTTAAATATTTGGCATGAACAACATTAACAGTCATTGCCCTTATTTAGAATGAATATATATGCTGTGTACTACATAAAGATATGAGTTCAAATCCTCAAAATAAAAAATTAAAAGAATACATACCTTAGTAAGGAAACTAATCTCAAAGCCGTACGCGCCGGCATTATTAGAACCAGTGTTCATATAATTTCCTAATAATAATAAAAGTTCTAGAATTTTCGCGAATTTTCCACTAGATTTGACTTCTTCACATGCTGCTGTTCCTGATACAATATCCTAAGGCAAAGAATAATAAATAATATCAAATAAAATAAATCTATTATTTAACATATTTATGTGAGTAATTTAGTTGTAAATAATCCCCGAATAGGAATCGAAACCACAACGATTGTGTGTACATTAAGAAATATATAACTGTACACACGATATACGGTAAATATAGCATTGTGCCATAGCAACTTTAGTTCATAAAATATTTAATGTCATTAAAAAATCTTATTGATATAATCTTTGAGTATAATAATCATTTTTTATTATATTAGCTTAGATAAAAAAAACATAAATTTTCTACCAGTTTATAATATTTTAATATGTTTTTTTTAATAAAAAAATATAATGAGCGGTACATATTTTTTTATTAAAATTTTAGTCAAATTCGTTTAGCTTTTAATTTTCTTTACCATAAACTCACATTTACTGGGTACATTACGTTACAGGGTTCATATAATACTTACAGGTTTCAACTCCGATAGTATTTCCCTATAATGCTCTCTAAACGCCAAACTTCTTAACCGCGGCGTTAAACGCTTTATATCCGCCACGGTCGCCGCAAATTGTTCAGCTTCGGTCAAATCTTCACTTTTACATTTTAATTCGGATAATTTCTTTAATTGATCCGCTGGAGGTAGATACTAGAAAGAAAGAAAAATGTTTACTTATAATTTTGTAACGACAAATGCGACGGTTCTGGATTGGACGATCGTGGATTCGGGGAATGAAATATATAATAATATTTTCATTTCCTTGTTTTGGTTAAGGGGCAAAGCTCCAGAGTTCGACAGAAAGTGGGGAACGAAGTGTCTTGACACTAGGTTCCCTCAACCTACCCTGCTGTGTCCGTGATACATCGTGAAGCTGATTTTAAAGATACAGGGGAAATTTATATATACAAAAATTTACCCTATTCAGAATAGAACCCATAACATACCTGTATCAATAAGTCCAATACATTCCCACTGAGCACAGTTGTATCACATTTTAATATACATGTCTTTATATGTTCGTAGGAGAGATGTTTCAGTGACCCTCCTAGGAGGATTGATAGATTTTGTGCCGCTTTACTATCTAATACTTTGAGATCTTTCACTTTCTTTAATGTGTGGACTCTGAAATAAGATTAAAATACATAATATAATTTTAAAAAATGCTTAGATTGTGTTTTAGAAAACCTATAAAATTTGAACGTAGCGGGATTTAAACCCGCTCTTTTTGGAAACAGTCCAAGATGGATTGGATGTTTTCTAAAAAAGTGTAGTACGGTAAGAGGAAAATAATCATAAGTAAAAAAACCCTAAAATCAAATTTGCACAGACATCGGCAGGCAACATAATCAGAGTTTCTTTTTTGACTAATTTTTCTAGGGGGCGATCCCCCGATTTCGATCGATTCTAGGGGTCAAAAAAGCTATGTGTATGCTCTTTTATTTTAATATTTCAAATAATTTGTTTAAAATTTAAATTTTACTAATAAACTCACTATATCTCACGAGATATAACATACAAAATATAACTCACTTATCAAGAGTATCTTCATTCTTCTTAGCCACTGGCTTCTTACTTGAAAATTTTTGTGCTAAGCCCGTAAGAATATCGGGCGAGGCTAATTTATCTTCTTGTACCTAAAATAAAACATAATTAAAACTCTTGAATAATTATTATATAACAACACTAGCTTTAACTTGCGGCTTCGCCCTTGTAGTTAAATGACACAGGTATACTTATAGTTACAAAGAATGGACTAATATGAAGATAGCCTATAATAGCCTTCCTAGGTAAATGGACTTTTCAACAAAAAAGGATATTTCAAATCGAGTCAGTAGTTACTAAGATTAGTGAGTTCAACCAAACAATTTTAGCTTTATAATATAAATTATAGTCAAAAAGTATAAATTATTGTAAACAAAACATTTTAAACATAATATATATTACCTTAACCCAAAATGCTTTTTCTGACATTTTCTGAGGTATAATAGTTTTCCAATTAGCCCTTTTCAATGGACCTTCGACTTCCCATTTCTTTTTAGGTTTCAAACCATGAGGTAAAATGTCTGGTTGAGGCTGAAAATACAAAAAAAAACATGTATTAAATTTTATACACGCAGCCTAGTGTTAAGCTATTTCGATTCACATTAAAATACTTCCGTTTCTCACTTTCCGTCGAATTATTGAGGCATTGTGTACCGTGCATTTCCTGGTTACCAGAGACAGAAAATGAAAATATTATATATTTCATTCCTCCGAATAGAAATCAATCACAAAAATGTATAAAAACGCATAAATTTTATTCCTAGTGAAATTTTAACCCACATCCGTTGATGCCAAAATAAATCAAATACACCGCAAAATAACACTATTGAGCAGGTCAATAGCAAATAAGCAAAAAAAAATTGAATTGTTATCAAACTCCTTTTCTAACACAAATCGATTAAAAAACCGCTTACCATTCTAGGCGCAATAAATCCAGGTGGTGGTGGGGGCCGCGGCCCCATGCCCATCATAGGGGGAGGTGGAGGAGCTCCTCCCATACCCGGTAAGGGGGGAGGGGGAGGACCCGCGCCTGGGAACGGTGGAGGCGGGGGCGGTGGGGGACCGCCACCTGGAAAAGATACAAATTATGTTAATAAAATGTCATCTTAATTAGAAATATGAAAGAAAAATTAAAAAGTGTACAATTGAAACAGCCTAAGTAACAATAAAAAATGAAAGTTCATAGTTCATACGAAAATAACAAAATCAATTTTAAAATTCCATATTTGCATTGAATTTTGAAATTTTTAATCTGTATTTTTAAATAAAAGAAACAGCGCAGCCGCCATGATATGACGTTATACGGTCTTGTAAGCAAAATGTAGATGAATTGTAGATTTTACTAATAGCTGTGCATGTGTTTACGTTACAACACAGCAACATGGCGGCCCCCTTTATCCTTATTAACCTTATTGATAAAACTTTTTTTTCATATTGTATTTCTTAATAACTTTTTTCAATAATAAATTAAATATTCCATTAGTGTATATAGTTAGTTAGTTTAGTGGGAATATAGTGTTCACAAATATTATGTATAATTTACACTTTACTATTACTGACGACAGGACGTTTGACTATTATTAACAATTATGTTATTATTATTAATAGTTTATTATAATAATATAAATACTCGTATTAACGTTGTTTAATATTAGTATTACCTGACGGCATAGGAGGCGGTGGCGGTGGCGGTGGACCTCCTATAAATATAAACCAAGATACCAACATTAAGGCATGCATATTTGTTAAAATAAGTTATTTACTAAATATTTATATATAAATGAAAATATATATTATACTTCTTATTCTTCTTCCTGGCATTAATCCCGGCTATTACCAGGGTCTGCCAAATATACAAATATAATATAAATATTATACTTATAAATATAAAAAAGAGCCATTTTTTGCAACATAAAATTATCTTTCTAATATTTTTTATATGTAAATATGACAACATACCCCACATTCCTCATATATTTTATTATATTTTTATAATTTTACATATAACACAAAAATGTAAATATATTTTATAATAGAGTTAGGTACAATTTATAATCAATATTAATATCAATATTGTTCAGTCATGCATGCATTTATATTTTAATAATATAATATTAATATTTAAATATTACTCCAAAACCACTTGTCTATTAAAATTTCGGTTAAACAAAATTATAATAATTGCGGGAAAATATTTGATTGTAAAATTATTTTTTTAGGAAATGTATAAAAAAAATCATGCAGCGGCATAAGAACCTGCGTCTCAAGGAAGCCGTGCAGGCGTTTGGACCACTAAGCCACACGTTCAATAAGTTATGTTATGTTAATAACGTGTTGCTTAGTGGTCAGAGCGCTTAGACGACTTCCAAGAGGCGTGGGTGTAAATTCCGCTACGTTAAAATGTTTATGTTCCCTAAAAAACATTTAACAAAATTTGATGATAGCGGATTCAATTCTAGCTCATGACATTGCATGTGTAGTTGCGAAATGCAACTTAACGCTGCGTTTTATCTTTATAAATTTGAAATATAACATTAAACCTTATATAAGTATATATCTTACCTCCAGGCATCGGAGGAGGGGGAGGTGGGGGTGGACCACCGGGACTGCCGAGCACCTGAAAAATAACAAATAATCATTACTATAATATTCATACGAATATTGTGACTAAATGTGACAGCATTAACACGATAGTTGCGGATTCAGTTATCACCGGGAGGGAGCAGTGAAATATTTAATATTTTCAATTTCGCGTTCTAGTGGCAAAGAAAGTGCGGCATTTTTTGCCTCACTGTGATAAGACTTAGGCCTATATATATATATATAAATCGTTCTAAGCTCTGAGGATCGATCTTGTCCTTCATAAATTATAATTTATCTATGAATGAAAACGGCATCTCAAGATTGATCTCAGAGTTGACAGGGACTTATAAATACGGACCTAAAGTAGGGTTGAGCACCGCATCTCAACGTGCAATAATTTGAAAATATTGTGGTGGATGTGGACCTCTCCCGGCCTCTCCCGCCATATGTGTAAAAAAAAGTGACAGTGCTTTTTTTCTTCTCTCTCCATTTTGTTAATATAAAGAGCGGCGTTAAGATCCGCCGCACACATACTTTGCACTCCTCTCTTTCTCTTACCTTAGCAATAGCAGCAATATTCCCCTGCGTCACACCACCGGGCCCGGTCGGTGTGCTCGTCTGTTTTAACCTATCCTCCAAATGCGCCGCTCGAGCCTCTGCCTCTTGTCTCGCAGCGATGGCCGCTTCTAATTTAGTTTTTAATTCTTCCACTTTACGTTCTTCTTCGGCACGGGATTTTTCTACGGATAGAGAATAATTAATGGCTTACTTTTTTTTGCTTAACACTGTATCCCGCACATAGTTGGTTAGGCAGGAAAAATCTAGCCAGAAATCAACACCGCGCTTCGGATTATTTCCAGAGCGAAGAAAAAAAACTCAATAATTCAGTTCTCCGAATAGGAATCGAACCTATAACCGTTGGGTTTACAGTCACAATCACACGCTTGCGCAACTGCGCCACGACGATCACGACCTCTATTGTCTTGTTACAAAAATATATAGAATTATCAATAAAAATAGAATTATAAATATTATACATATATTAGGCTACGATACCGATTTCTACATTTTATTTATCTGACTATCCATACCTATATTATAAATTCGAAAGTAACTCTGTCTGTCTGTCTGTCTGTCTTTTACGCAATCAGGGCCAAACCGCTAATTCAATTGTGATAAAATACTCATATAGAGAAACTTGAGGGTCCCGGGATGAACATAAGATACTTATTTTCTCATATTTATAATATTTTCGATATATATCCAATATTAAAATACTTATTAATATGACATGCAATTTATTCCGCCATGTTAATAACAACTGTCGTTGTTAAGCAACGATTTGCAAAGTTTGTTGTTAGAAAACGTCACCCAAAATGAGCTTGCTTAACGCATCCCTCTATTGAAAATTGAATTGACATAACCCAACTAACCAATCAATCCATCAATCAACGGTTGGACATCAATGTTGAAGCGTTGAGTGAGCCTGAAGTCGGGATCGTAGCCATTTTTGTGTAACACTATTTGCGTTATACATTCTTCTATTAATTTGTAGTATGCCGGTCTGAAAGAAAAAAATATATATTTACTGAAATAGTAATAATAATGGTATGTTATTAAACTTAGCTTTATGATATGGCCAGTGTGCTTAATATTTTGTTTGTTTATATTCTTATAAATCTTTTTGTATTCTTAACTTCAAAGTAGGCAGCCTACCGCCAGCGTTTAATTTAAACCGTTGTATATTAAACGGCGTAACCCAATGCCGTAACTTGTCTAACCAGACTGAGCAAAATATAATATATTTTTTAATTATTGTTTATAAGAATAAAAAAATAAAATGACAGTTATTAATTATTAAAAATTTACCTTATATATAATAAAGTTACCTTATTAATTCATCATCCCGTATAAACAACAAATGTTGTAATATTGACAGTAAATATGGCTCTGCTGGTGTTTCAACCACTAAATTTTTCACTAATTCAAAACACTCGTTCACGTCGTGGAAATCCACTCTAAAATAATAATAACAATATATTTTAAGGTCTTATAGATATAATAAAAAAAAATACTAAAGAGTTTTATACTGTATCCCATAGCAGGGTAAACTGAGGGAGGCGAAACAAATCTTCTAACATTGCGTGTTGAGTGGCGGAACTCAACGCCGCGCTTGTCACACGAGCGGGGGAAACTGAAATATTTTAAAGTAATCATTCTCCGAGTGGGAATCGAACCCACATCTATGATACTATTATTTTTATCAACATGAAATATAATTTTCCTACGCACAGAAAACACTCAAAAACACACCTGACATCATCAAATTTAGCCAAAAATTCCTCTTGATCGGCCGCCGCGTGTGTGTCGAACACATTCATTTGTATCAACCTACCGCCCTCCTCTGCGCCTGCGCGTAGTTCATCTGGGAAAACGGATTAAAAATAGGTAAATTTTGCGTTGTAGGCAGAGAGAATCTAGTGTTAGGACATTCCGTTCCGTTGTACTACATATTAGATGCACGTAATTCCGTCAGAGGCTGCCCCTTTGCCAGGACGGCTTCAACAAAATAAAAACACGAAGAATAAGAAATATATACCTATTAAATCATATAGTCCAGTTCTCATGAATTCACTTCTCAAATGCATTCTAAATTCTAATTCTTCAGGTTCCGTTATTATTGCGTTCATAAGTTGCATGCATCCATTCTGAAAAGAAATAATTGAAATATTATAATAATATCAATGTAAATAATGAGGAGGTCGACGACGTTCCCTGTACCTACCCAGCTATATGCAGTATATAGCTGTGTTGACAAGACCGGCTTTACGCCAAAATTGTAAAACGTTTCATGATATTTTTTTATTGATTGTTAGTTTTAAGTATTAATTTATATTTTTTTAGCTTCACGCTGTATCGCACTTTGATCCTCTTTATATACTTCCGTTCCCATATTTTTGAGGGTTTGAATATTTGAATTAAATAAATAATAAGATTAAAAAAGTATCTTAAGACTAGGTTAACATAAAAATACCTTTAAGCTTTCCGGCGCTTTAGCCACTAAGCCTTCTATGATGGGTAACAACCGCGGTTTCCGGTTCGATTCCCCGGCCATAGTAATAGCCTCTAGAACCTTCTCGTGACCGTTTGGTATGAGACATATTGCTGCTAACACCTGTAATAAGAAAAAAAATATTAGTATAAATTTTGTTTAATTTTAATTATTATTTCCTGAAATATTTTCGGTAAAAATTATAATTATATTATTATGATTTTGTTGATAGTAAAGTTTTCAGTTCTCAATAAAGTTCTTTAACACTTTGTTTAAATAATTTTAATATTTATTATTTACTCTAAGAAATATCAAAACTAGGTTTTATTTATTCCAATTAATACTAAACGTACGTAATGCTTTTTAATATTAGTATAAATAGATTATCTTACCTTAGCAGCTTCTAAAGCACAATGAGGTTTCCTAGCGTCCAAACTTCTCGCCAAAACGGGCAAAGCTTCCCTACACTCGAAAACTGCTCGGATTCCCACTGTATTATTTAATATGGCTGAGAGACATCTTATACATTCATATTGGACACGATCGTAGCGAGAATCACTGGGAAAAGGAGTAACATGAAGAATTATTAAATACAACAACATTTATATATTTCCATTTCTCCGCTCTGGTGTCGAGGCAAAGCGCGGCGTTGAGTTTCGCCACTCAGTACGCTATGCCCCCTGCTGTTTTTTTTTTATAAAAAAAAAAAGATTTTTGGCTTCACATTATATCCCGCGTATAGCAGTGTAGGCAGAGGGAACCTAGTGTTAAGACTTAAGACATTCAGTTCACCACGCACCCACCAATATTTAAAACATTGCGTGTTAGCGTAATTTAACACCACAGTTTGTTTTACCAAAAGGGGGAAAATAAAATAATTCATTCCCCCGAGTAGGAATTGAATCCATAAGCATCGCGTTAACAGTCTGATATTGCAAATGTGTCGTAACAACGGCGTCTCATGAAAAAATAACATTAGTGCGAAGGGTTTCAAGATAAATTGGGATAATAAAAGTATTACAAAGATAGTTGGGAAAAATCCTGCTAATTTCAATTAAAATATTTAAAAAGTCTAGAAGTAACAATTTTCTTCTGTATTATTTGATATCGCAGTACTGCTAACATTCGCTATGAATATTCAATTATAATTTTCAATTACATTTATACATTTTATATCTTACCGATAAAATCCACTGCCACTGTTATAGCATGTAAAATAAAAAAAATCTAAATGCTATTTGTAAAATTATAATTACAATGTACTTTTATTTTATATGAAAATTTGGTACCCAAAAAATATAATATAAACACCAACACTCACTTAGTATAACACACATTGAGCGTAGTGAGCAAACTCTCTATCCCCTTCGCACCGAACTCCTCTATCCAGGACAACGGGTTATTCGTCAACGCTATACGTAAATTCTCTAAACAGCCGTGAAGTTTACCAACGGAAAGTTCCGGTTGGTTCAAATATGATACATAGTCGGATGGTTTTTCAAATTTTGAGCGACCTTCCTGAAAATAAAGGAAAGAACTCAATTTGTAGTTCTTTTGAGTGAGAATTGAACATGTGTAACTCTTGAGTAACATATTGAATACCATTCAATTATTTACATAACAAATTGTATATTGATTGAGTAATAAATACATTGTTAGATATATAAAATCATACCAGTATTTAAAAATAAATAATATAAATTTCATATTATGTTACTGTTAAGTATAAGGAAGTGTTACTTTTCATATATCATCTAAATTAAATTACATGATTTTGCAGGGAATTATAATATAATATATATATATATATATTAAGAATATAGAGAAATATTCAAAGACATAAGCTATAAAAACGATGAATGATTAGTTCCTTGTTTAAATGTTCTTACCTGAGCATTTACAAATTTATAGGCAACTAACATCTTCTTCTTTTGGTCCCGAGAATATTTTCTAAGTGGCTCTTTCTTCTTCTCTCCTATGTTCATATCAGTCTGAAAATTACAAAAGTCAAAATGTTTAAATCAATATGAAGAAATAGCTAAAAATGCGCTATATATTATATTATTAGTAAGTTACTCGGTTAATCTTACAGGATTAAGTTAGATTAGTACCTAAATTATTTTTTTTTTTTAGCTTCACGCTGTATCTCACATGTAACAGAGGGAGCCTAATGTAAGACCCCACTTTCCGCCGAATTCTAAGGGTATTGCGTGTTGAGTGGCTCAACTTAACGCTGCGCCTCGTTACCAGAGCGAGGAAGTGAAAATATTAAATATTTTATTTCCTCGAATGGGAATCGGACCCACAGCCTGTCGTCGCGTTTACAGTCGCACGCTTGTGCCCCTGCGCTACGCTGGCCTAAAGGATTTTTGTTTATTATTAATTATTTTCTTCCCAAATGGACATGGACATTTCTATACGGGAAGACATCAAAAATAAACAAAGTAAAAAGAGCTAATTTTTTTTAGTGTTCCACCCACTCACCAGCATCTCCTCAAACCGTCTCTCCAGCTGGTCATCATCTAGCGCATCTATCTTATTCGTGTACTCCGCCGCCGGCTCGTCGTCTTCTGTACGGAGCTCCGTCCTGGGCACCGTGTCGTAGCCACGCTCGATGCCCGGGCCCGCCTTCTTTGGCCGGCCGAACCATGTGTCCAGCTGTGGAGCCAAAGCATATAATATTTTTTAATATGTTTAAAGTTTTACAGTAAAGTATTTTTGTATGATTTGCAAAAAAGTATTAAAAGTATCATATATTAATATTAATCTTAGTTTTTGATGGAGCGGGTACTAGATTGGATTCCATCTTGGGAAATGAATATTTTCATTACCTCTCTCTGGTTTCAAGACAAACCCGGACGTTGACTTCAGCAAGGAAAACCTAGTGCCAAAACACTTTCCGTCCAAATTAGAAATTCGTCGCGCTTCATCTATCAGAGAACAGAAATGAAAACAAATCATTCTGCCGATTGGGAAAAGAACCCGCCACCATCACCTGAGCTCGATAGAAATAAAGTCCAAGACAAGATAAAACGTCATAATATACTATGACGTAAGTGTTATTGTTTCACAAACAATCAACTTATGTTTATTTATTTTGTATTGCCAACTTTAGAATATGAAAAGAAAATTATTTTGGTAGAATATAAACGATATAGACGTCAATATGACGCCGTTGATGTGAGCCTGGCTCTACAGACGATAGCTGCCGGTTCGATCTAACTCACTGTCCAGTAAGAAATGACCAAAAAATCGCCATGACCAAACCAATGGGCAGAAACTGGTAAGTCTCTGCCCATTTTTTGGTCATCATCATCATACCAATGGAACGCCTTAAATAGGAACCTGTCCCTACCCTGCTAAAACAGGAAGTAAAATGATAAAAAAAATATTAATATTAATTTAATAATTAATTTGACTTCATTTTTTATGGTGAGAAAACGAATATTACTAGATACATATTATAAAAATTGCCTAAGCAAACTTTAATATTTTAGATTTTAGAAGCATATAACTTACGGAAAACGGCGACCGTTCTCTCACAAAATCACCAACAACTTTTATTGTATCCATTATTCATACAAAATTACCGATGAAGTACAATATTTAAATTACATATTTATTCGAAATAAACAAACGACACGCGATTTCGGGCCAACTTCTAAACGTATTCTGCTCTTAAGGACGTCTAAATTAGATCATAACATCACTATTATTTTAAGTATACAAGTATTATTTTTAAATATTATCAAATTTTCTTTGGCAGAGTCGCACGGGAGCTCCCTCCCGTTGTGATATATGAATCAGTTTAGTAAATCATTAACGATACATAACGTGAAAAATTATTTAAAAAATGTTTATGACACTCCGTTCTCCACTTTCCGCCGAATCCTGAACGCATTGCGTGTTGAATGGCGGAACTCAACGCCGCAGTAAATAAATAACTGAAATTATTTTATACTAATATAATAAAGCGGAAGAGTTTGTTTGTTTGTTTGTTTGAACGCTAAGATCTCTGCATCTACTGGTTCGATTTACTTTGTTTTTGTTTTGTATGAAATCTGCATTCTTCAGAAGTGCTATAAGCTATATAACATTACATTACACATATATACTAATAAATTAAAATACTTTCTAATTTGACACGCAATTTATTCTGCCATGTAACCGTCGTTGCTAAGGAACGGTTTGCAAAGTTTGTTTGTTGTTTTAAGAAAACGTCGCCCAAAATGAACTTATATTTTGATATTCATCCTTATGAAAATAAATATATAAGTCATTTTTAGCATTTTATCTAGATTGAAATTATAGTTTACTGTATAACATTCTAATAAATAATTCAGGAGATGTCACTGATTCGAAATAACCTAGCCCTCGGGCGGCATAGTATGAGTATGATCGACACGAACGGGCAGATGATGTTGACGTTTTAAAAATTTTCATACATTTTCGAACTATTGTTAATTTTTATGTAATTATTAGCTGTTTATAATTGTTATTTATATGATTGATATTGCTCACAAAAATTATCCTATTTAATATAGAGAAATGTTTAGTTATTTCAAAGAGTCGATATCTACGAGTATGTACGCACGCACGGAAAACTTTAGGTACTTTTTTATATTAAGAATATCCTTTAGTTACTTTTACTTCTTTTGATCATTCATTTCAATAACTCAGATAGTTTTTCTAATAATATGTCTCTACTTATTATTCTTTTTCATTATTTAGGCTTTTATTTTCTTACTCATCCTATTGAAAACTGAAAATAATTTCATAAATATATTTAATAAATATTCTTATAGTTCAAGCGGGCGTAGCCGGGTCTGGGTCCACTAGTAATATATAGGTATTGTATGTTTAGTGGATATAAAAAGATTTGAATTAGCTTTTTTTTGTAACATTCAACGCCACAGTTAGACGTAGAGGAAACCTAGTTGAAGACATCCTGTTCTTCGCTTTCTTCGCAAATTCGAGACACTGCGTATCGTTTGGCGGAACTCAACGCCGCGCTTTGTATCGAATAAATTTAATATATCCCTCGACTAGGTTAACGAACTTATATATTCTATTTCTAAGGTACTAGATACGCAACCTCTTTAAGTCTTTTATTTTTTTGTGTCTTTGATTTTATAAGGGTTTTACGCTGTATTCTGCACATATAGTTTCAAGACATTCAGTTTTTGTTTTGTTTTATACTTTTACTTTATAGTGCATTGGCAGGTGTTTTTTAATCATTATTCATAGCTAAAGAAGTTTAATTGAATAAAGATAGAGCACGTCAAGGTCTAGTCGCGCCTCAAAATTAAATTAAAATAACAATATATCTTAATATGGGGCATGAAGTATAATTAAATTAAGATCAAGTTTATATTTTATTAAAACTTATCAATTTATTGTGTATATAAATAAACGAAAATGTAAAGTTTAAACTTCGATAGTACATAGTCTGTGGCGTTGAGTTTAGCCACTCAAAGTGCAACTCGAATACCAGACACTTTGCACTCAAAGTGCAAAGTGTCTGGTATTCGAGGACAAAGTGGATAACGGAGTGCCTTGTCATTAAATGATTATTCCCACTAAGACACTCCGTTCCCCACTTTAAGTGGGAATCGACCACATAAGCGCTGCTTTTACAGTCGCCAACAAAAAATATATTCTTCCTTATCTGTTTTATTAAAAAGGTAAAAACTATAAACATCAAAAGTAAAAACAACAATATTGAGCACAAAATACGTCAATACAAACACGTGGCTGGATACATTCCAACAGCCAATACTCAATAGATGCATAAAACACCGCGTGATGATCTAATAGTGAGTGACTGTTCCGCGTGCTTTGTCTATTTAAGATTTATTATATACTCACGGAAACACTATTAAGTATATGAAACAAGCTTTATATGCGGCTTTACCTGGCTTGGTGGTTTGCATATACCAAGCCTTAAAAATATGTTTGTTAAAAGAAAAACTACTCTCTTGAAAAAATATCCAATTTTTATAGTTTAAGCCACTATTGAGAACTTTCGATTGACAAAACTGAACGCCGCGCTTTGTCTTACCACATATAAGTAAACAAAAAAAAGGATGGCAATGAAAATTGAAATATAGTAAATATATTTTACTATGAAGGTCACGAGTTCAAATCCATGTGTCTCAATATTTGAATATACCACAGACTATTTACTCAGTCTTTCAAATACAAGGCCATATCCCCATATACAATACTAAGTGACTCAATACTTTATAATGATTATAAAATAAAGGCATATGTTCACAGTTTAAGTATGTAATCTGGCATTGGTTATCTAAATTATGAGTTTTTTGATCTCGTAGGCCAGACAGAAAGTAATTGGACATTTTAAATTTAAAGGAATTACTAGAACTACTTTTCCCAAGTAATAAGGAAGACTGAAGGTACCTTGATGGAAACTTTAGAGGATAATAAGCTCGTGAGGCTCCATAACGTGTTAATAAGAAAAAAAATCATAAGTTTTTTTTTAATAAAACAATCTCCCGGCTCGGGAATTGAACCTAGATGCATTCCATTCATACACTCTTTACCCAACTGCTGCGTTATGGTGGCGTCCGTAGTTTTTTATAATAATTATAAACTATGAACATCTGTTCATCATTTAACTTAGCGGGTGCGTTTTACTTAATACATGACATCATCGGCCCAATATCTTTTACTAAGCTATATTTAACATATTTTCACTTATTTGTGATATATACGTATATTTTATTTTAAAGTGTCGTTTATTAACATAAATAAATTAAAATAATATTTCAAAGTAAGGAGGCCTGGCGCACTGGGAAAACAGTCAGATCACTGTAAACGAGACGCTTGTGGGTTCGATCCTACCCTAACACACGGCCTAAGACCATAACGTACAGCTAAATGTGGGATAAAGCTACAACCTACAAGTTCATGCTCTAAACTTCTGTATTATTGGCACAATATATAATTATTATAATATAATAAATATATATTTTTTATAATAAATATATTCTCTGTACTGCTGCTAAACAGTGTCAAGTGTAAGATTTTCTTTGAACTAGTTAAAAAATAGTCTAAATGCTTTTAAGAAAAAGAGTGTAAAGAGTTAAAATTTAAAAAAATAGTGTCCTAACACTTGCTTCCCTGTCCTACACTATAAAAGGCAAAAATAGAGACATTATTAACTTACAGTAAACATATCCCACATGGCATCCATTTATAATATCATCATCACTTTCAAAATTTAAAAAAAATATTTAAAAAAAAACAAAAAAAAACACCAAAAATTTAAAATAAAAGTACTGGCAACAAAAAACACAACAACTTATAACGAATATAAACCAACTTCTGTACACACAATGTTAAATTATTATGCGCTTGCGTCGATTAAACCTTGTATAGTTCATAGTATGAGACTGGAATTAATATGATGTCATATTGTTTCACGCTTTTTTCCGCACAGCAGGCTAGGCCAAGGGAACCAAGTGCTAAAACACGTAGTTTCCCGCTTTCAGTCTTAACACTAGGTTCCCAGGTTCCCTCTACTCTACCCTGATATGTGCGGGATACAACGCCAAGCTAAAAAAATAAGTATTGGGAACTTTAATGTTATCAACTTCCTCCTTCCAGTAAAGGACAATTTGCTTTATAATTTAACTATTTATTTAAAACGAATTTCCCTTCATTTGCAATTAGTGATGTCACTTATTCTTAGAGCTCTCTCTGACTAAGGAAAAAGTTTATAATTGTATATATTTTAAAGCATTATGTATAAAATTTAAGGAAATATCCTTTATAAATAAATTTATAGGATACATCAATCAAATATGACAAATAAATCAATAAGCCCAAAGGTCGTGATTTGATTCCCACGGATGAATAAACTAAATTCTAACACGAAGCCCGGGAGAACGAATAATTGTTTATTTACCTGCTGCGGCAAGACCAAGCGCGGCGTTAAGTTCCGCATCTGTCGGCGCCATAGCGGGAAAATGAAAATAATTTAAATATAACCATTCCCCCGAGTGGGAATCGAACCCATCGCAGTTAAAATTAATTTAAAAAAAATAATAATAATATAAACTTACATCATTAACTATGAATAGCGCACTGGCGCCTCAACACACATTCAATTGATCTGAACGTTAATGACATAACCTCCCGCGTTCTCATCTGTTTGTTACTTTACCATAGTAATTTCTAAATATAAGTTTTTATTATTATTTTAGTGAAAAACAAACAATATTAAAATTTAAAATTATACAATTTTAAACAAATTCTAATTATAGACTTATTATTTCGAAAAAGCGAAAACAAAAGTTTGGAAAATGGGGAACGGAAGCGTCTTCTTCTTAATGGGAGCGAAATATCTTAACACTAGGTTCCCAGATTCCCTCTACCTACCCTATTTTATGCGGGTTTCAGCGTGAAGCTAAAAAAAACATGTAATATAAATCGCGGTGTTTAGTTTCGCAATTGTAACGTAAAGTAATTAGAGGGCAGTGGAGATCGGCTTTTTCTCAACTATGTACATCCGGGAAATACATAAAACAAAAAAAGACGATAAAACGTACTAATATTTTTTTTAAATTAATAAATAGTGTTCAAAACTCAACAATGATATAAAAATAATAGAAAATGAAAGCGTGAGAATTTTAGCTCTAATTTTTATATAGATGAGATAAGTTACTTAATATATAGTATTAAATTCAACGTCATTGCTACATAGTGCGTACATAGAGCGACAGTTGCATATTCGATTCTCATGCGGGGGGAGTGAATCATTTTTATATCCCCGTTCTAATAGCACAAAGTGCAGTGTAAAGTATTCGAATTCGGATGTCGAATAGCGGTGAATGTAGTGTCTGGAGAGTAACAGGACTAACGCCTGCTTTGTTTTTTTATAATACCTACATAGTGGTCAATGGCCACAAGAATTCTATAAATAAGGTCCTTGATCAACAAACAATTAGAAACCCTAGCTCTAAAGCATATTATACATAAGCAAAGTTCGTCCACGTATAAGTATTAAATAAAGCTAGAAGATTAACTCAGGGTTACCACGTCCTACAATACGCGTATAAAGGCGACCTTCCCATTGACCATGTGACAGATGACTAGACGTTTGCATCACGCGGTCACACCTCTATGCAGTTTTTTACTAGAATATATCAATATCTTGGTAACGAGGACTTTTAACATGCAATTCAAAAATAATTATTTCTCCCGAGTAGGAATCGAAATACACAAATAATTTTCACTGTTGTAACAAGTCAAAGCGAAAGCTTAGCTTCACTCTATATTTTAGGGTTGAGTTCCGCCTCTCTACACGCAATGTCACGAAAATTGGTCGAAGATTAGGGAACGTCTGAAGATAAGTTTTTCTTTACAGCGTGAAACTAAAAAACAAAAAAGTAGGAAGATACAAAAATAACTAATATCTAATAATAATTCGCAATGAATCAGTGTCGACAATGGACATATTGACCTTATATCACTAGGAGGAATGTCGTTTGTCCTATAAACTGTGGTTCTATAGACACGTAACCTTCAATGTTACAGGACAGTAATAATTAATATTAATAAGCATTTGAAATAATACGTATTATATATCCCATCAAAAACATAAATGTGAAATGAGACTAAAGTTAATTTGTCAAGTAATGTGTCATTCTTACCGATGAAAAACGGAAAGATCGATAGGTGCCAAGTTCTGTGTTCACTAGGGATAAAATTTAATTTTTTAGACATTTTGGTGGTAAAAAATAGCCAAGTCTAATGTAAAGCTTGAAGTCAAGATTACCTCTATATCAAACTTTACATTGCGATCTAATAAAATGCTTTAAAATAAAAATTTATAAACAACTAAAATAATACATCATATTTTTGAATATTTATAAAAATGCACTAATCGAGGCATCTTTATGATGTCATTATGATATCATATGTAAATAAATACGATGAGTATATTTGTGTGTGGGTTTGTATATAATAAAAAAAAACTATTCGCTGTTTGTACATATAGTAGAAGAGCCAGATTTTCGTTACGTTATAAAAGATCTAGCCCCACAATTTCCTGACAAAAAAACGTAATTCTACATTTACTTAAAAAAAGATATGGCCGTTTATACAGCAAAAAAATCCTATTTCGACACTTTAAAGGGAATAAAAATTAATTGAGTACATCCGGTATTTACAGATACTTTAGAAAAAATAAAGTTAAATTATAAAAAATAATAGCCTTATAAGGGGAGGCAAAATTTGTTAGTCTCTAATTCAAGTGAGATATCAGAGGAAAGTGCTCTGGCTAAGCCTGAATTTCAGAAAAAGCTCGCGACCTCCAGTTTTTGTACGGAACCCTCAGCGGGCGAGTCCGACTCTCGCTTGTCCGGTATTTTTTATCCTGGAACTCCCGCGGTACAGAAATTTACTAGGGAAAAAACCGCTTAATGTATGGATATATAACAACACGTAACGGGATACAGCGACATACATCAGGATATGCGACACACACTAGGGTAGACAGAGGGAACATAGTGTTCTCGGTTCCCTACTTTTTGCCTTGGAGTCAGAACGAAGAAATGAAACCGGTAAAGAATATTAGGAGTTATAACAAGAGGATGGTGCTGATATGTCTATATTATACTATTAATACTTACACCACTCCTTCTCTTCCACGTCTCCCGTCTCTTTAACCTTGGCATACTGTTATACATTTTGTCACTTCACTTAAGCACTTACACTTATGAATAAGAACTTTACTCACATTATTAACACTTTACACTGTTATCTTTGCAACTTTATAAAGTTAAGTCATTTTTTAAAATTTATTTCTATAAAAAGACAATGTTATAAAAGCTGGTAGATATATAAGTGAGTAAAAATATGGACATATTGCATCAAATCTCATTTATATTACATTAATATTAGTAGCGTTATGTTCCTCAATTCTATTCGAAAGTTTGCGGCGTTAGGTTCCAACTAGTAGTGTCTAAAAATCAACGAAACTGAAAGAATGAAGTAACTTGTCACTAAATTAACTGATGATTCATGTGTAATGCGAAGCCGTAGTATACACAATTAGAGAACACCAAATAATTACATAATACCTAATTAATCCTTATATAGTTATATTTAGTCACTTTTTTTGAAAAGAAATAGTTAAACTTTGACCACCACACACCTCAAACAAAGCAAAACTGTCCACTCAAGGCAGTATATAATAAAATTACTTATCGTTTAAGATAAAAATGATACCGATAAAATAAATAATAAAATTCTTTTTGCGTGAACTAAAAATAACTGCAGTAGAGGAATTTTATTAATAAAATAATGAAATACACTGGCTGATTCTCTTTCCCGTAAAGTTAACTTATGCAAAGATTTTGCCAAAATTTAACACTAGTTTCCCTGATTGCATGCTCTACTGCCACATGCGTGATACAGTGTAAAGTTTTGTTAAAATATTCCTAAGATTTTACTTGGTCACTAGGGATTTTAGTGAAATTAACATAGAAAATTGATTTTAGTCAGTCTACTTTAATATAATACAATACATAACTACTAAAATAATCAAAATTAACCAAAATTAATTTTAATAATTGATCCTAAAAGGCTGTCTTGTCGCAGTGGAACAGTGTCTGACTGTAAACGTGATGGTTGTGGGATGGATTCCCACTACACAACTAATAATGAATTATATTGTAATATTATGAATTATATTATTATCAACTAATAATGAATTATATTGTTATTTTTGAAAACAAAACACGGCGTTGAGTTACGCCATTAAACACACAATAGTTCTAATTCAGATTTTGATATTTAGCTTCAAGTTTTTAGGGAGGAAACCTAATGTTAAGACACTCCATTTTCATATTTAAATACAAAAAAACGAATGCAAATCAACTTAAACCACAATGTCACGCCTATCTTTCACGTTAACATCTATACATATAACACTACCTAATAGTTAATTATTTACTAAACAGCGTACGTCCGTCTGTCACTATTGCGTAAGTCGGAGACGAATCTTGATACCTTTTGTTATGTAAACTCATGCTTAGATGAATGTATGTAGCATTGTGTTGTATAGTTGTATAATGAAGTCATTTTGACGCTAAAAATATGAAGACAAAAATGCTGTTATTTGGGTATAATATATATCTATAGCTTTTATGAGGTTTACTGGGGGTGACTGTAAATGCAACAAGTTGTGCGTTCGCTTCCCACTGGAAGAAATGATATTTTTTTTCTTTTCTTCGCAGTGGTATCAAGACAAAGCGTGGCGTTGAGTTCCACCACTCAACAATGCCGCCATAATTCACCAGACGTGTCTTAATAGGAAACGAAAAAGTCATGAAAAATATACGATTTACTTGTAAACAATTTATTTGTTTATTTTAAGCTGCACGCTGTAATCCACACATATCAGGATAGACAGAGGGAACCTAGTATTATGACACTTCATTACTTAAGTAATTCATTACGTCGTTGCCCATTTTCCACTTTCATCGAAATCGCCACGACGGCCTCGTATATAACAAACAACAAAACCTACTTGAAACATAAACAAACACAACATTAATAAACGTAATGAATTTAATTTACACTAAGTGGTTCAATAACACGCCACATCCATACATTTAATTAAATATAGTAATCTAATTATGCTGCGGTTTCGACTTTTACCTACAATTTGGATATCTAGCTCCATTGTGACTTAGAATAATTGAACAATGATGGTACTGGGTTCAAACCAATTTTTTCTCAATTTCATGCTCTATCCTGATGATTCCTATTATTGAAATATTTCGTTACCCCACACTCGTGTTCAAAATATTGCAACTTGAATGACGGAAATGAACACCGCGTTTTGAGTTATCAATGCATTTTTTTTCTTTTATGTTTAAAATGCATATGGTACTGGTAAGCAGGGATAGACACACAGTTCCCCACTATACTCCCACTTTACTAGTGGAGGAAATGTGGCTTAATTTTTTTAATAAATTATAAGAAGAACCCACTCTAGTATAATCGGCCATAGGGATCAAATAATCAATGGCTATAGTTTGAGGCCGGCTAGGGCATTAGCGTAGGGGCACAAAGTGTGACTGTAAACGCGACTGATTGTGGGTTCGATCCCCACTTGAGAAAATGTAATATTTATTTAAGCACATTTCTTCGTTCGGGATACAGCTTGAAAACTGCAAAGACGGCCTTATCGCAAGTGCTCTTACAGACAACAGACAGTTATTTATCTACCTATCACAGATTCTCAGCGTCTGTGGCATATTTATTTTTAAATCATAAACAAATACTTGAGTTCTATTTTTCTTTATGATAATATAATAATCTATCGGATATACAATAAACAGTACCTTTTTACTGTGAATGTAGGTTATGATAATAAGAGATAACTAATATTTGTACTTGGCGTATTCCAAGTTTTATTTCCCATTTCTTAATAATTTAAAATTTCTTTTTTGTTGAATAGCCCATGGAGGAAGGGTTATATGCTATATTATAACACACTAAGACCAGGATCCAGAACCAAAAAATGGAGAAGAATGGAATGGAATGGATGGAGAGGATTAAACTTAGTCAATATAAGCAATTTCGAATCGCAATAGTATAGAAAAATATCAGCATTGTCCCAACAACAAGCTACCATTAATTTGGAAGACACTTCTGCTGAGAAGGAGCCACAGAAAACCTTAATATTTGGTATTTAATATTAGCATATTTAATATTAGCTTTATCAATATAAAGTAGCTTTAGTTGTACCCTATTAATAACTGTATGTATATTTTTTGTAATATAATTGAAATGTATCTAACATCGCCTACACATAGAGATTGACAGATTCATATCACGTAGACTTAATAAATATATATATATATATATTAGGGACCATAGTGTCGCAGTGGCACAACGTCTGACTGCTAACGCGACGGGTGTGGGTTCGATTTCCACTTGAATGAATTATTCGTATATCCGTTGAAATTCGCTACCCAACACACAGTGTCTCTAACATGAAAGGAACGAACAGAATCTCTTAACTACTAAGTTATCTCTGTCTACCAAAAAAATGGTCAATATGGCGCAGTTAATTTTTTTTTTCTAAAACGAGTTGATTTTATTACTTCAGTTTCCATTCAGTATACTCATTAATTTCATTCTGAATCCGCAACCTAACATCCAATATCTGTAAACCGAATAAAAAGTGGATAACGAAGTGTCACAACACTAGTCTCCATAGCCAACATAGCCATATGCGGGTGATGAGCGAACAGAAGGCCTTATAAAACAGTTTACTAACATCACCTGCCGTTTAGAAATTTCATTGTTGCAGGATGTGAACGAAAGTAAAAGTAAAAATGTTAAGCTGGGACCACTTGTACCTGTTTTCCGGAGAGGTGCGGCTTCAAATGCCACTACAAATTTTATATACTGCTTTTTTAGCTTCACGCTTTAGCCATAGAGGGGTGGCCAGAGTGCCAAACGCTACATTCTCGGCTTAGTTAAGAAGAAGAAAGTAGCGTTTGGCACTCTGGCCACCCCTTTGGCTCTGGCTCACCCCTGGCTTTATATTTTGACTACCGACCCGCCCGCGAATATTGAGAAACGACATTTAAATCGGTCAAGCCGTTTCTTAGATTAGAGTGCACAAACGCGCAGAGAAACTATTTTGTGTTCTATTACATATACATATAAATGACCCCAATAATATTTTTTCTCATATATCTTGCACATACAGACAGCGATCAGTTATAATAGATTTTGGTTTATTAAAAAAACAAAAATTGGAAACATATTGTCATAACACTCTGTTTTCTCTGCCTAAACTGCTATGCAAGAAAAATTGTTTTTTTTCTGACATAGCGTATAGTCACAAAAAGAAATAACATTTGTATGAGTTTACGATTTAAAAACACTAACACTGGTAAATATTAGTGATCTAATTTTATAATCGACACTTAATAGCATATTAACGTCTATCTATGCAGCAGTATTGAACTAGTTACTAGAACATTCGTTTATATGCTTTAGTTTATATATATGAAATAGTACTAGCTGTACCCACGGCATAGAAAAGTAGTAATTAGTATGTAACTAATTTTTTTATTTACTAACCAATTGAAGTAAAACAAACACTAAATGTTTCATGGGCAGAATTCACGTGAGAACTGCATTGAAGCCACAGAAGCTGAGATAGCGTCCACAAACGCAGAGACAAACATACAAAAAAAATCATATTCACTGTTTTGGGTTGGCGAAGTCGCGTTTGAATCGTTAGTAATATAAATAACATCAAAAAAACAATCCCGCTTATTTCTTTGTCGTCACATATTGCCACCATTGTGTTCACATAATTACTTTTATTTATTATGTGGTATATAATGAAAACCTACTTCTATTTTGCTATTGTTTTTCTCCAATTTCCGCCAATTTTTAAGATATTTTACACGCCAGGTGGCGAAGTTTAACACCGTTCTTTGTCGTACAAAAACTAAAGAGATTTGAATTCACAACCATCGCTTTGAGCTACGTACATTCTAATTGGGCGATATTGGATTTTTAGTAAATACGTGTATAATATGTAGATATAAAGTATTCAATAAACATTATTCACTTTGCTGATAATACAAGAATTTCACATAGAATTGCACATACTTCACTATTTTTTTTAAAACTTAACGAATTCTAACACTTATCACAACCACTGAGTCACTGGTAACAGTTTCCTTCTAACATAAATTCAAATCGTACGTGTTCGCGTATCGAAAGTCACCTGAAAACTGAACCAGCAACGATAACGTATCGCAATGTTGACAGATTAGACAATGATTGTTGAGTGGCATTCAAAATTGTTTATTTTTCACGCTGTATCCCGCGTATAGCAGAGTAGACAGAGGGAAGCTATTATGAGGAGACGTTGTATGAATGGCGGAACTTAACACCGCTCTTTGTCTTGTTGGGGTATAAAATTTTAGATTCATGGTGTATAAAATTACAATATTAAATAATTTATTAGGTCGAATGGGAATCGAAACCACATACGCCGCATTTAGTCACAAGCTATGCCACTGCGCCATGGAGGCCTTGATAATTTATATTGGGGTATGAGTTTTTTGGTAGTACATTTTTTTATGTTATTAGTAAATAATTAATGAATAATAAAATATTTTTTTGCTATAATTAAAATATTATTATTTGTGTACACATTCACATATAGATACTTCCCTATTTACTATCTAAATTCAAAATAAAGTTTAAAAATATTAAATTTAATATAAAAAGACATTCATAAAGGTTTAAAGGTACCATTACTTTTAATAGCAGCAATTATTACTGATAATTTGAGACAAAACACTACAGCATATTTTAAAAAACATTGAAAGAATATTTTAATACTCACAAAGCCACTTTTTGCTTTCTCATGGCGGGACATTTTTTTCTTGTGAACATTCAGATGCACCATTCTGTAAAAAATAACAATTAAGTTGAATAAAATATAACTACTATAATATACCATAAGAAATACAACAAAATTAAGTTAATCAATGAAAGGAACTATATATCCTTCATTACGTATTGTGCTCATATATAATTGTTTTATGTTTTTGAAATATTGCAATTAATGTTAAGTAGCAAATAGTTGTTTGATATACATTGAAATATTTAATATTTATTTATTTATTATTAGACTTATGTTATAGGGGTTCCATATAACAGGGAAGGCAGAGGGACTCTAGTATTAGTGTATTAGGACTCCATTTTTTCGATTTATTCGAGACTTCACATGTTTAGTAGCAGAACTGTGTGCTAAGCCTTATCTTGTCACCTCAGTGTGAAAACGAAAATATAAAATAATTCATTTCCCGATATGACTAAACAGTTTACATATGAATGGACTACTCTCAACTTTTAAAAAATGCAATTACATTATTTTTGCACTAAATGAGTGATATTAGAGTTTGAAACATTCTTAGCATAAGATTAATAAAGACTATGACTAAAAATAGTACATAAAGGCTAAATATTTTGTTACATACACACTGTTCAATTTAGTGTTCTGCAATGCAACACACAATCTGCTTCAAAAAAAATGGACAGAAAGTGATATTTAAATTATTACTATTAGATTTAATTAAGTACAATTTCATATTAGTAAATATAATACATATGTATAATTGATAGAAGCACAAACAAAACAATAGGAGTATATTTAAAACCATTATTAATGTATATTTCCTCCTTCACCCGCAGTTAAGTTAATAATAAGATTACATTAAGGCCAAATTAGCGAGATTAATTAATGTCAACAATTGAAATTCAATCTATGTTTAAAAATTAAAGAAATATTATTTTGTTTATTATTAATTTCATATGAGAAAAAAATATATAAATTGATTTATTATATTTGTAAATATATTAAATGTTTACGCTTCATCTTGCATATGGCAGAATGAGCAGAAAGAACCTAGCATCAAAACACCTATCCTATCTCTATTTATTGCCCAAATTCCAGACATCTATTCACCTTAGTGTATAATTCATTCTTGAAAAAGAATATTGAATCCAAACAATTATATTCTATTGATTGATATTCTTAAATTTTCTTGTTCTATTTTTTGTGTTCTATTTTTAAATTTATAACAATCCTGCTAAATTTAATGTAATTAATAGTGCAATAATTAGTTGTAATTCAGTGTAGTTACTTTATTTAACTTGTATTTATTCAATAGACTTCTATTTGGTTATTAAATAGAGGAGCCTAGTAACTTCTTGAAGAATAAATAAAAGAAACAGCATATAACATCTCAAAACATCATTATCATATTTATAATTATATCAATACTAAAATAACATAAAAAAATTGAACTCAAGGCATCCAAGAAAAAAATAATAAACCATATTAATACAATTGTATTATATTTAGTACTCAGTACATTATTAATAAGTGACTAACAATAAAAACCGATTACAAATTGCAATAAAAATAAAACGTGATAAGCATATCACTGATATTTTGTTTCCCAATGTTTATTTATTTAATTTGCATAGTCTCAATAAACAAAGTTACTTAATAAATCGCATTAGAGTAACGCAATCGAAGGCTGTGTCCCGCCAAATATTTTTATCGAGGTCGAACGAAAAACAAAAAGTTTACACACTCGAATCTGTATAGGATTTTTTGTGATATACTCATAAAATATGAATTGTAGTTGAGAGAAAAGTTGTTGTATATCATAACATGAAGGTTTTTTATCATCTAACGGCCTCGCCCGTGTAATAACTCCAGCATTTGTATAAGAAATATTAAAAAACATGAATGTATAGTGTCCCCAAAACGTCTTTCGATATAACCTAAGCAAACTTTGTTATATTACAATGTTATCGCCTGATAAGATAAAGTCTAGATAATTAATGTACTTTACCACTAAATATAAGTAGATTTAACTTCAGACAAGTTGAAAAACATCACTTTTTTGATAAAAACATAATAGATAACACTACAAACATCGGTTGGTTAACACATAACTTGGGTTGCCATGTGTTAGGATGATATTTGCCCAAAAGTAAATTACCGTTGTAACAAAATAAATTATAATACGTATTCTTGATATCATAATATTTTTATTATGAATAATGGTTTTAAACGTTCCTCTAAGTACTTACAATAAAATGAAAATGTATTTTAAAAATTTTACAATTTGATCAACCTTATAACAATTCAATTATTGAAAAATATATTTAAAATTTTTATAATAAGTAGTTAAAACTCAAAAAGTATAAAATATAAATGATTTCCCTATATTCTAGCAAAGTTAATACTAAAATGGCAATCATAACATAGGCAAGAACTAGTGATGTCATACATTCGTTACGTTACTATTCGTGATTCGTCACATCTCGTACATATTTCTAGTGATGTTTTTTCGCATAAAAATGGCGTGTCAAGTTGACATTACTGTTTGTTCACGGAGATTGCTAAATTATTTAATCAAATGTGTTATATAATAAGTAACATTTAAACAATTACAAAAAATATCAAACAATAAACAAAATTGATTACTAAAATTTAAATAAAAGCTCATGCTGCCCTTATAAATGTAAATTTTAAACATATTAAAATATTTACGTATCGTTTTCCGATTTGATTTAGAGTAGCACTAACCACCTAATTTCCCAAAATGGCATGAATATGGAAAAAGTAATAACTTATTATTAGCATCTCTCAGCCAACTTAGTTACTGCATATAAAATGCTAAAACAAAGAAAGCATAAAGAAAAAAATATTATTAATTTAAAATTGCATTTATTTACAGTTTTACTAGCCGTTAGGCTACTAGAGTCAAGTTAAAAGACTAAAAAACCATTTCAATTTACTTTTGAGCATTTCATAACACGTAAATTAATTATACTATATGCATGAAATTGAGCACATTTGTTAAAAATCCCTTGTGTTGTATACTATAAAAAAGTTAAATATGAAAGTTACATCAAAGAACATACGAAAATTAAGCGATTTTAAAAATAACAAAGTCTTATCGATGAATAGTAATAATTTCTTTACAAAATGTAATGATAAAGAATCCCATTCTTTTCATCTCATATTTTTTTTAATTATATGCCAGTGTTTGATATACTTTTTGTAGCAAGAAATCAATTTATATTTTATTATTGTGTAATATTAATACACAAACCTTTTTTATTATATTTTGTTTATTTTTTAAATATCGTTCTGTTTTCAAAGAAATTATTTCTTTTATTTCTAATAATTTGACACTATCATAAAAATGTTTGCTGGTTCTACATCAACATCTTTTTATTAGATTTAATTAGAATTTAAATTTTACGTTACAAAATGGAGAAAAATCAAGAAACTAAGAAATTCTTTTGTGCGAGATGTTTTCTACCAATTGAATCAGAAGATAAAGTAGATGTGGAAGGTCAAAATTTTCATAGAATCTGCAGCATGTGTTGTAAGTGTTAGGATATTAGTAAAAAAAAACAGTAACTGAAACGAGAAAACCTAACTACCCGAATTCACTACATATTTTATGTTCGTGAAAATATATTTTAAATTTTAGTATAAAAAAAGGTAGTTTTTACTATTGTAAAAACAATAATAGTTAACATAATAATAGTTAACTTTTTGCCTTTTGTAATGATTGTTATGAATATCAATTGCATTATCTACTTACTTGAAAGTTTTATGTTTTTACGAAAATAAAAGTATAGTAAGCGTAAAGATTAAGCAAAAAATTGTCAATGCTTTTTTGAGTGGTGGAGCAAATGCCGTGATATTTTTATAGAAATCAAATTCACAAACATCGCGTTAACACCATGCCGCTGCACATCAATCGGGATAGAAATAGGATATTATTATCTCATTCCGTTAGTCCATAATTCTCTACTATAAGAAACATTTTTTCCTAACTGAAAACTTTAGTGATATCCTAAAATATATGTATAAAAAGACCATAAGTTTTACATAGAAACTTTTAGCATAGTATTTAATATTCTTTCCTTTGGGTTAAACTCATAGGTATATGCAGAACAATACCAACATCACTTAAAATGTTCTACGGGCACGTGTTCTGCAGCAAATGTTTTAAGAACCATGTGATGACGCGGTGTAAGGGGGAGAATCCTTGTGTCCAGTCCAACAGTTGGTGGATGCAGTGGGCGCCTGGTAGTAGTCCTCAGGAAAAAGACGTTAAAACTGAAAATAATACGGAAGGTATAAAAATTAATTTCTAGTTGTGATAAATTTTAATGTTAAGTTAGTGATTCAATTTATTAGTTAGTATTATTTTTTACATTTTACAAATAATTGACGTCGTGAGCAAATTATTGATAATTGACTTTGCCGCGGATACGTGGTCATTGTGCGTGCAAAATTCTGTGATAATGTAAATATCGACTTGAAAAGGTGACGTGCAAAATGATTTTCATGACACCACTAAGATTTCACTATCTATCCCACAACATAAGGGAAATGTATGAAAGTATAAAATTAAAACAAAGGCCAGGTTTCTCTTAAAATTGTATAAAAATAAATTATAATCATTTAGTAAATTAACAGATGCAAAATCTGAAAATTCAACGGAGCCGAATAAGCGGTATATATGCGCACGTTGCTTGCAACCCGTTACTGAAAGCCAAAGAGTAACTATTGGAGATCAGAGTTTTCATAGCCAATGTGGACAATGCTGTTAGTATAAATATTTTGTAATAATGCTTATACATACATTAAAAGAAGTTATTATTATTCTTGTAAATTATGCTTCTTAAATATTATTTTAGATGTTTGCCGGAAAACGCCAACAAATAACCTTAAAATTTATTACGGCCAAGTCTTTTGCGAAGAATGCTTCCATAGGCATGTCTTGAATCGTAACAAAGATAATCCCTCTGAGTTCTTCAAGAACTGTTTCGAACACTGGCAAAATAATACGCAATTTTCTGAAAACATGAGGGATTTCATGGGAGGGAACAAGGAATCTTCTCCTTTTATCTTCATGATGCAAGGCCAACAGCCGCCTTTTTGTCGATGTGGAACAGGCCCTCAAGAATGGTTCCAACCAAATGAACCTAAAAAATGTAAACCCTAATTTTCTAATTTATTTGTTTTAGACCAGTTGGACTATGTTAGTCCAATTTTGATATAACGTGAATTTAATTTTTAGGTGCTTAAATCTGAATAAAGGCAAAATCTTTACAGCTGCGACTCCAGCCATTAGTTGTAATGAAGATGAATCTTGTGATTTATCCTTCGAAGATCGAACCGAGATTATATCGGTCCCAAATTCAGGGCGAGATGAATCAGCAAATATACAATTCGCGGCTGAAAAAATTGAAAACCTTACGAAATATCTACACAAAATGAGTGGAACTGAGCGGAGTTCAACAGAAAATTGGAAATTTTTAGAACAGAATCCTTTACCTTCAGATTCGCTCCACGGTTGGATTGATATTCAAAGTAAAAAAAATAATAAATCATATGATTGTCCCAAGTGTTTGTGGCAAAGTGGTCCAATTTTTGTAGACACTGAAATTTTACGAGATATGTTAGATACTGGTAATTAATGTTTGTAATAAATGTGGTGTAACGTGAACGAATATTTTATTATGATCCCTTATATAACTTCAGTCTATTAGTTTTATTTTTGGTATTAATACAAGCTGTCGTAAATATAAACTCTTTTGTATCAAGCGGTATATTCTGCGGTCCTTTTAAAGTATTTTTTCATCTGAATAGCAGTTTACCTAAATGGAGTGACATTACAGCAGGCCGATAAAATTTTCTTAAATCAATAGTAGAATAGTAAATTAAATCGATTAATTTATCGTTAAAATATATCATCTATGGTTTAGCTTCGAGTTTTGACATTTCGCAAATACCAAAACTAAACAATCAGGGACGCAGGTGTGGCATTCAAAATTTAAAAAATAGTTTAAGTGGCGATGCGTTTATAATATAACGTGAAATAATAAATTTAATGTTTATTTTAGTGCCATATTCATCTACTGTGGTGTTTTAATTGATCTACCTTCTTAGTTTTCATCGAAAAACAATAGTTGCTATATTGGGCGTTAACCGATTTTAGTACACAACAATCTCACAATGTACGGAAGAAAAACACCATCGACATATCGATCTACACCTTCTGTATATTCTCATTATACGGGAAAGTAAGTTATTTAATAGTAATAAACAAGATAAAATGATATATTTGAATAATGAAACTAATTGAACTTTAAGTTACGCTGTTCAATATCTAATCTATCTAAAATCTATTTATCTACATAACAATAATAATTTTCATGTATCTGCACTTAAGAATTCCCTCCCACACTAAGAATGTGTAATATACAACTCTTAGTAATACTCTCTGAAACCCATGGCCTAGCTAAATGTAATAGCTCAACAATATGCATGATTGAATGATAAACGCAAAACCTTAGCTTCTAAGTTCCTATTTATTGAAGTTCAAAATTTCACTTAAGAAAAAATCTAGATATTGTTATAAATGTTTCTATTTTTCATATTACAGATCATCCACAAATTTGCGTTCTTCTAAATCAGTTCGTTCTTTAAGATTGCCATGGTATCAAAAGCCTATATTACATGATGCATTTGTATTAGATCTACAAAGAGGATCTTTGTTGACTGGTTGCATATCTTTAGTAAGTATTAATTTACAATATTATCTTATTATAAATAACATTAAATTAATGTTGAAATATAGTTTTTTTCTTCATTTGTGGTGTTTAAGTGTGCCAATTGAGCACAATATTAAAATATATGTTCTAAGCATGTGACTGTCAACATGAGATTTCCACTCAGGGGAATAAATTAAATAAAAAGATAAACAATGTTGAATTCTACCACACAACACACATAAATGTCTATGGATTTAAACAAAAAGTGAGCAATTCTATATCTTAATAGACTATATATAATATACTAGATACTCTGCTATATGCAGGATACAGTATGACACAGATTTTTTAAATCATTAATAAAATTTATTGAACATATGTGTGATACAAGGTTTATTCTGTGACTTTTGCATTATCATTACATTTAAATATGTGTGCAAATGCAAAATAGTGATAAAATGTGGTAGAAGTCAACACTGTTTTTTTTACCAGTCGCATTTATAGTCACACACATGTGCCCCAGCCCCTCGACTGGCTTCATATATACATATCTATAATACATATGTTTAATTAACTTATATTGGATTTACTTAATTTTCAGTTCATAGCTCTCTTCACATTCGCTCAAAGTATTTTTGATCTATATTGCCTGGGCATGGCAGCTCCTGGTGCCGTACATTATGGCTACTATGTGATTAGCTTCCAGTTTGTTTATGTTGGAAGTGCACCGGGTAAGTGTTTAAATGTTTTCTGTTATTATAAACATTTGTTACTGTGAATGTGGACTAATTATTTTCAGTTCCCTATTCTGGTAAAAAACGCAACACAATGTTTTGAAAATTTGGCAGTGTGAGGGAAATGGAGTGTGTCAACAGTAGGTTTTGCTCACTTTTTTTCCATTGATTGCATGTTAAGTGACAGAACTCAACCTTGTGTTTTGTCTATCAAAGTCTGAAAAGGACATTAATTTAAATATTATGTTATAATGATTATTAAACTGAGTAGGAATTTTATTTATTGTGATCACAGCTAGATGCTGTACCATGCACCCACAATGTCCTACTTGGCTTACCTTATTACACAGTAAAATTAGCTTCACTCTGTATCCCTCACACACCAAGGGTAAGCAGAGGGAAGCTTTCCCACTTTGTGACAAATTCCAGGAAGTCAATCCCTTGTTTTGCCTGAAAACCAGAGAAGAAATGAAAATATAAATAAACAGTTCATTTTCTCAAGTGGGGGTTGAACCCATAACCAGTCGTGTTTACAACATTACATTTCAATTATGAAGTACTAGGTTCATATATCCATAATTATTAATTTTGATATATGGTTTAATATGTTTTTTATTTTCAGTTCGAAATGTTCTTATAGTGTTTGCATTGTTCTCGTGGATTGGTTCTGTAGCTGTTTTAGTGACAAGCATTATTTTAATTATAGCATTGAGGAAGGTTAGTAAAATGTTATTTTATTTTACTTTTATACATAAAACATTATCAAAAAGAATATAATTATGTAAGAACAAATGGTTATTTTGAATTATTCAATACATTATTATTGAATAAGATTTTTTTTTCTAAAAGTCATCTTATAATAAGATATTATTTAGATATTTTGTTAACTACTAGAAATTATTGCCATTAAAATTGCACCACAATGCAATTTTAGAGGCAAAAAAATCCCAGTGTATAATATAAGGAATAAATAACATTGATAAACTTGAAAGAAAATGTATCACCTCTATTTTTGAATTATGAGTTTTTAAAGAAACAAAATTCGCAGTGGCAATTCATTTGTATGTTTGTTTATTCCATCATGCCATAGCTAGTGACGAAGAATAAAAATAAGGTAGAATTTTACAGTCTGTGTGGCTTTTAAAAACAAAATTTGTGTTTTTTTATATTTCGTGTGGAGTGAGCTTCATATTTGTGTGTATGTGTTTATTTAAAAAAAAATATTTTTTAGAAAATGAATTATAGCAATCCACCCAGCAGCCAAACATTTAATTAATTGTTTCTATCTAATGGCTATTATAACTAGTCATTTTTGTTTGAAATTTTATGTTTAATTTTATAATATGTATAATATATAAATTGTGTGAATATGTAAATATATCAATTAATATAAAAATAATGAATTCCTTCTTGATTCAATAAAAACAGTCTAAATTACATGTAATGGTGTATGCTTATTATGGTTAGAGAAATTAGTTTTAATTCTTGTAATAGGACTAAAATATTAGAAAATGTATAAAAATTTGAATATTGCTTAGAATAGTAAATTGTTAAAATATATTATACTACCTGCGGCTTTGCAGACGTGGTCTAATAGTATTTCCATGACAAATAATGTGTAAAGTATATAACCTTACCCAATAAACTGACAATCTAAGAAAAAAAAAATGCATCCAATAATTCCTGAGATTAGGGAGTTCTCCAATAAACTATTCAGCTTTATAATATATATTTGTATAGATAGATAGATAACTATTAATTATATAGATAGATATATTAATAATTCTGCAGCATTAACTTAATTTTTTCCTATTATTTATTACAGGAATATGAAAAGAGAATTGTACCATGGCTGTACTCTTTTGGTGTTTTCATTCTATTTAGAACGGTGGCCTTCATTTTTGCCTCCATAGTCAACGATATGATATTTGCCTACAACATATTTATTTGTCTTTGTTGGATTGTCTTTTGTTTGGTTGGATTATATGGATGGGTACTCGTCTACAGTTTGTACTTGGAGTTGTCTGATTTGACGAAATTGGAGGATTTGGCCCATTTGCGGGTAAGTTTTTGTTTAATTTCACGCATATCTCTTATCTCATCTATCATATCTTAAGAAACTTAACTTAGTGTTAAGAAACTTTGTTCTCCATGTACCACTCTATTTTTGAAATATTGTTTTGTGTGGCAGGACTAAAAAGAAAGATAAGTTAAAATTTATAACCTCGATTGGGAACAGATTGGCCTGTCAATGTTTTCACTACATACTCTTACAAGATTTATTATAATAATTTTCAGTGTCACAAAGCTTCTTTGAAATGTGTAGTGTATCTGATAATCGTATAATTGAAATTAGATTATAATAAAAATATATATTCTTTATTATAATTTTAAACTTAATTAATTCTTGTATTCCAGATGGGCACAATGGCATCCCTGAATGCGTCCCTCGCGGGCTCGCGACCCACTACTCCTCACTCCACAGTATCCACCATGCCTGCCTCGCAGATGTGACCAGCTCTACCCCCCGAGGAGGTGCCTCTCACTGAGGGCATGCAGACTGAAGTGTAGTGGTCATGATAGTGATGTGGGTGTGATAGTGTAGTGAGTGATAACAGCAGCTGTTAGTGTGATGAGCGATTTTTTTTTGTGTTTCTTAAATTGAAAAGAAGTTTGGTTCCCAATTTGCAGTAGGTTAGTGAAATGTTATAGTAACATTAAACATTTGCTAAATCAACAGTATATAGTTAAGTTAGTTGCATTTTTAAATTTTCCAAAATGTCTCTTTATAAATGGCAAAAAAATAAAAGGGTTGACATATTGAAGGCAGCTGTGCCACAGAGCCTGGCTGTAAATAAGATGTTTATGGATTCAATTCGAAGTCAAGGGAAATCATCTTTCTTATTTTTTTTGCTCTGATAAGAAAAAAGAGTTTTTTAATGAGACCAAAATTTCGCAGAAATTGAACTACATCACTTTTATCGTAAAAGTCAAAAAAATATATGATGCCATCACAACTATTAATAAATTTGCGTAAATTGTTCTTAAAATGAATTTTTGATAAAGAAAAATATATACTACATAAGTGTATATTCTCAATATTGATTAATTAAGTAATATCAATCTCAATGACATTAAATCAAATATGTAAAATAAGTATTGTACAGTCAAGGAGTTGTGGTCGCCCTGAAGTTAGCTGTAAATGGCTGCACAAAGTGTTTTACTTTTAACTTGAATTATATTTCTACCCAACCACCACGACCACGACTCGTCGACCACACTGTTATTAATTAAGTCAATTTTAAGCTATTCGCACTGATCAAGCATTTACAGTGTTCTTTGAACCGTCCACAATATTTTTTTAGGATGTAATGTTTAAGTGTAAGTAAAATAGTTATAGTATATAGCCTTATTTTATATTTACAAATGGATGATATTGATACTAATGTTGAAGTTATTATATCAACAACAAAAACCACAATTATAACTTTTTCTATATTATTAGAAAGTTTTTACAGTTTTTGAAAATTGAATTGTATACTAAGTTAGTTGTAACTTGTAGTAGAAACTATCTATCTATCTATATATATAAAAGGACTTGTCCTCACTGACTGAGGTAAGATGCACGCACAGCCGTAACGGCTGATGGTAGAAACATGAAATTTGGACAAATGTTTACTTTCGTAATCTGGACGTCCACTTAGAAGGGATTTTCAAAAATTTTAATCCTAAAGGCGTGAAATAAGGGTTGAATATTTGTATGGAAAAATATTTAAAACTGCACCGATTTTTGTAAAATTGTAAATTTAGACTCTTAAAAATATTTAATTGAACACGTGTTTCACGGTTATTTAGAATTTACCCCCTAAGGATGCCAATAAGGGATTGAAAGTTTGTTTGGAAAAATCTTTAAATCGCCACTGGTTTTTAAAAAATTTGAAATTTAGACTCTTAAAAATATTTCATTGAACACTTGTTTCGCGGTTCATTTTAATTCATCCCCTAGGGGTGGAAATAAGGAGTTGAAAGTTAGTATGGAAAAATCTTTTAATCGCCACTGATTTTTATAAAATTTGAAATTTAGACTTTTAGAAATATTTAATTGAACATGTGTTTCATGGTTTTGTAGAATTCACCCCTAAATAAGCAAGCAAAGCTGCGCGCGTCCGCTAGTATGAAATAAAATAAAGATTGGTTTTGTTTTTTTTATACACTTTACGTATAAACATGTATGAGTACATAATAAATTTAAAGCTTACAATTTTTTGTTAATTATTTTTTTATACATCTTACATAAAATATATATTGAATTTTTTTTTTTTAATATTGTATAAAGAAAATATTTAACAACTTTATTGCAGTGAATATTTATATTTTTAATTAAAAAGCCCTTATTTAGTAATTTTATATCTCCGTCCAATGTTTTGTTTATTACTATATTGTTATACATGCTTTATAATTTAATTAATGAATCTCAATTATTATACTTTCTTTTATTGTAGTTATAATAAGATAAAATATATACTTTTAATAGAAAAAAATCTTTTTAAAAACTTCTTTTATTTTTATATGTGTGACACTGTACTTTAAATTAAAAATATTAAAGAAAAATTTAACTTTGACAGATTTATTTTTATTATTTTTATTGTATAACATAAAAAATGGTCACATACCATATGTTTTTACTCTGTATAACTATAAATATTTTAGTAACATTTGCATCACATGAAAAAATATGCAATTTATAACAACAAATTAATTATTAAACATAAAAATGTAACCACTTATGGAAATAATATTAATATTTATATATTGTATAAGCTTTACACCTAAAATTAACTTTATATCAAATGAACTTTATGGTTGAGGTGTCATGACCACCCTGAACTAAGCTTTAGATGGTGGTTTGCTTTTGAAATTTTTCTCACTTTTGATTTTCTTTCCTCTTCTCTTTTTCTTAAGGGCAATCCACAGCTCGTTGACCATAATACAATTACGAGTAATACTTTTATGTTACCTTATTTAACTATGAAAACCCTAAAATACAACATTAAACTTTTTTAAACTTTTTTCTTAGTTTACAAATGATATAGAGATAAAATATACAAAATGTTATATAAATGTTATACTAACTGCCGCTAAGGCAGTTGAGTTCCGCCACTCAATAAGAACGTTTCTACCGTTCCAAATGTTCTTATTGTGTGGCCAATTACTTCAGTGGGGAGAAGGGAACTGAAGAAAGTAGAATACTAAACTAAATCTTAAATGACTGATTAAATCGGAAATGGAGTAGAACTACCGTGTTGCCTTTACCTTACCTACTATATGCCAGATACAGAATACATCTAAAAAAATGTAATATCAACTACTTACCTACATGCCTTTAATTAATAAATTATATTTAAGATTAATTTTATTGTATTGTAGCATTGTACCATCTAATTTTATAAATGTCTTTGGTTTTATTTGAAAGGAGTGTTGTTGTGTTATATTTTTTTATAAATAAAAATTTTGTACTTGTCTATGTGTTTTTAATTTACTCTACTATTTATTTATGGTATTTATTGCTTGACACCAGAGGAAATACAAATTATTTTCCGAAATGGGATCATATGCTGTCCCCCTATGACAAAACAGCTAATTTGGGTTCACATCCATCCATATTTTAATAAATATCGGTTGGATCGAACTCACTACCTGCCGCACTCGCACGCACAGCGCACGCATGTTCCCTGCGCCACGACTCGCTGCTCAGTACTACGGCTATATAATATGAAGGTTGAAAAGATGAAAAACACATATATATTTAAATATAATTTTATTTCATATAACATTTATTTTAACAGTAGATAATATCGACCTGTAAATACCTTGCTTAGTGAATTTCACGTACAAAAGTTAATATTAATTTTATAGAAAACCAACGATCGTACCCTAGCTTCGCCTGTCTAATTTTATTGTATAATTTGGCTTCATTATATATCCAAATTATACAAAATCTGTACATAAATTGTAGCCTGTGTTATACTGTAGTGTCGTATAAATCTCTTCTGTAGGTTTTGCGAAATCAACATCATTCTCACAAGCTTTACATTTTCAATGTTAAAGAACGATCATTACATACTTATTTATAAATAAAAATAATATCATATTAAAAGTAGAAAGAGTCAAGATCAAATTCTGCCAAATTACATAAAAAAGGAGCTTTCACTTTTTTCTCGGATAGCAAGGAAGGCAAAAGGAACCTAGTAGTTAAGGCAGTTTCCACCCATTCTCGAGTCTACAACCACCGCATTTACAGTAGAATATTTCCAAATATTTTGATTGATTACAAATATTATTATAGAAGGAATGTTTTCAAAATATTTTATTCATTCTTGAACGATTCAATCATTAGGAGTAAAAATTGATGCTAATATATAAAATGTTTGTATTCAAAATATATTTCATACCCCGCCGTGAGCCTGTGAGTAAGCAAAAGACGGTATTCATCATCACCAGATATTATTTAAATTAGACGAATACCGAATAGTGAGTCGTCTATAGATTCTTCTGTCTAAAATTATAGTTTCACAAACGTTGCGATTACAGCTTATAAACAATAAAAATTTAATGTATGTAATGTATAAAAAATAACATCCAAATATAACAATATTTCTATGAATATCATGTTAAATGCATTCATATTACATATTAGAATCTTATTTATAATGATTACACTAGAATTATAAAAATAAAAAGATTAAGACAAATACGAATCATATGACATAGCGAAAACAAGCTCAGTAACTGTTTCTACGACTTTATTATATTTTATTATTAATCAAAAATTAAAATGAGCGTACATAATCATATTAAAAGTATAATATAGTAATAAATTTCTTGTGACAACTATTAAAAATATATCTAAAAGACTTACCCGTTTCTAAATTTTTAGTAATTTAATAAAAAAAACAAACCGACTTTCACATTTACACAAAAAATATTTCCCACTCAAATTACAGATAAAACCAAATGACTTAAGGTCATTCAGCCTAACATAAAAAAATAAAAGCACGTTTTTTAATTAAAAAATATATTTAATATATATTTTTATTTACTATAAAAAAATAACAAAAAACAGATTATTTAAATATTATTTTACATTTATCAATACAATATTCAACTTTCTAAGCCGTAGTGTTTGCGTTTGATCCTTGCGTAAGGGCCTATATCGGGGTCCATTATAAAGTCGTAAATAACAGATGACCAGCTATGATGTTGTGGTAAATCGTCGTAGAACTCAGATGCAATACGTTTTACCTGGAAAAAGTATTAATTACGAATACATAAAATATATATATCTATTTTTACCCTGTATCCGGCATATAGCAGAATAAGCAGAAAGAGCCTAGTGGATTAAGACATGGCAAAATTTGTGAAGACATTCCGTCTTGATTGGTTTTATTATTTATGCTGGAAGTTTGTAAAGAAGCTTCACAACTCCTTCACTTTTGTAAACTGGTAGTAAATTATTTGACGTTTAAAAAATAAAGCTTGTAACTTTTTATTTTGAATAAAAATATTTACACTTCTTAGTAACAATAGTAACAACAGTTACACTATTATAGTAATGTGACGTACAATAAATATGCTTTTCTTTGTAATAATATTTATACCAACACTAGTTATATTTATTTTAAGATCCATTGTATCTACATTTTGGATTAATTAGAAAATTATAAAACATAAAATATTCTTCATTACTTTGTATTGTTGGATAATCGGATACTGAATATCCACAGATAATAAATACATTATAAAAAACAAATAATACCTGTAATATTACATAGACTATAATAACTACAAAGTGTTTTCCACGAAATAGATTAAGTGATTACTAATAGCCGCAATAAGGATTACCAATTGTACAAATTAAATAGAATAAAATTATTGTTTATATTTTTAATGCATGATGGTCGTGAGTGTGTCCCCTCGTGAGGCCGAGGGCAAATGTATATATTTTTTATTTTCCTTGTTTAACACTCCATGATTCATGTGCAATTTTCGAAACATTACGGATTGTGTGGCGGAATTCAATGACGCACTTTAAGGAAGGGCCATTCATCAAACAAATTCTAATCTAAGAATCTAAAGTAAGAAATATTTTTTGTTAACTATAAAAATCATCGCAATTCTAGTTTTTTGAGGATGACTTGGCGCAGACGACTTGCGAACGCGACAGTCGTAGAGTCGAATAGGGGAATGAAATATTTAATATTTTTATTTCTTCGCTATGGCAACTAAGCAAAGCGCGCCATTTAGTCCACCACTCAACACGTAATAATGCCGCAAGAATTCGGCAGAAAGTTTTTAAAAAAAAAATCTAATTCTTAAATTAGCTCACCATTTTAAAGGCATTCGTTCATCCATTGATAAAACCTTTCCTTTATCAACAATGTTAACTCATCGCTGTTTACGATTATCGACATAAATCTAGGCTTTACTGTGTGTATGACTAACCAAATATATCTCATAAATATCTCATAATCTTTATCTTATCTCATGGAAATTCCTTAGGATATTGTCGTAACATATGGAAACCTTGTAAATGTATTTTTTTTTGTACATTTTATTTTGGATAGAGAGAACCTAGCTACAATTCGAGATATTGGCGGAATTTAACCCCGCAAATCATTTTGTTACATTTACCATCCGATGGTGTTCCAATGGGGTATAGTATCTATTAGGTTAATTTAATCGTAATATTAAATAAGTAATTTTCACTTTCTCGGCTATTATAAGTCAAAACGCGGCGTTAAGTGCCGCTCTCAACATGTAATGTCTCTTAAAAATTAGCGTAAAATGGACGTAGTGATGTTAAATTAACTTATAAACGGTTGAAAACTGAGAATTTCATTGTCAGTATACAATTAAGGAAAAGTCGCAATATTTTAACACAAGTTATACCTAAATGATAACACAAGTATTGCATGTTAAAGTGATGTAAGATTTGTATAGGTACAGCGATATTGTCACGTACTCAAAAATATATTTAAATACAGTAGGTATGGTCCACGAGTCGTGGACTTTTCTGGACTTTTGTGCATTGTGCTGACATTGTAAGGAGCAAGTAATAAAAAGTAAAAAAATCTTGTAAGCTGTAAGTCGGAAACGAGCCCACTACCAGTAGCGTTTACAGTCACACTTTGTACCGCTGCGCCACGACTGACCTCTTACAGAGATTTTTCACAGAGATTTTTCGTATGAAAAAAAAACACATTAACAACTCATCTTGACTTGACATCTCAATGACGAGTGAATGAAAGATATGGTTGGATTTATAGCATTTTTATCAACAATATTCTTAGTCTTACTGAATGTGACCAGACGTCCCTTTTTAAACGGAAGTCCCTTTTTCTCCTTCGGAAGTCCCGGGGACCCTAAAAATGGTACTGGGACAAAAATGTATCGGTTTTGGCAATGGCGCAAAAAAATTATCACGAAATTGAATCACGCTAAAGAAAACGTAAACGTTCAAACAAAAACGAAGTAATGGGAGAATGAAATGTTATTTATTAATATTTTCATTCCTTCGTAAGACGGAGAGACCTAACACTAGGTTCCCTCTGCCCTGCTGTATGCGGGATATAACGTTATATGATAAAAAAAAACAATAATATTTATGTGTGCGTGTTTGTTTTTATCTACGAGTACTGGAATAGCACTTTATCGACATGTGTAACACCTGTTACTTTTTTCGCGATTTAGTACTTGTACTTTAATCAAAAATCTTGAAATGAATCATACTAGTTGATAGTTGGTACTATGTGAATAATTACAAAATATATTTAAAGAAAAAACAAATATTTATTAAACTTCAATTGTTTATTCGTAATACTTTTGGGGTACGGACGGATAGATAGGTTAAATATTTTACGAGAAAATTTAAATATAAGTAAAATTTACATGTTAATTTTAAAAAAAAATTTCTAGTTGTTTTATTCTTATTTCTAAAAGGTAAAGCGCGGTGTGGAGTTCCGCCACTCAACACGTAATGCCTTCAGAAGTCTACTTATCTGCTATGTACTATTATTATATCGGAGTTATTTTAATGCACTTTAATTGATTTCACGAACTAGAAATCTACTCAAAGAAAAGAAATGCTGCTGAAACAAAACTTTAACTTTATTTAATAGTTAACTTTTATGAAAAATCCTATTTAAATCCAAGCAAAGTCAGCATTCAGCACTAGTTAACGTCAATCTTCTTATCGCACATATTACAACACTTCACGTTATCAATAGAGAGTCATTTATATCTCTATTAACATCGATAAGGATACTTAAATTTATATTTTACAACGTTTTGAATTTGAAAAGCCGGGGTTACCAACGTCTGACAGGTTGTGGTTATGGGAACCTAGTATTAAGATACTCGTACGTTCCCATTGAGACACTTCCGTTCTCTACTTTCCGCCAAATTTTGGAAGAATTACGTGTTGAATGGCGGAACTTAACGACGCGGTTTTGACCTCGACACCAGAGAGAGAAAACAAAAATATTTAATATTACTTGTCGCGTTTACAGGTGCACGCTTGTATACCCGCGCCACTAGTGGCCTCAATATAATAAGGTTATCTAATTCAATTATGAATATTAATATTTCGTTTATTAATTTTAGACTACTACTACTAATATTTGGAAAGTGAGGAATGTAGTGGCTTATCACTAAGCTATCTATAGATCTGTCTAGGCAATCGTTTCCTTTTTTTTTGTTGTTTTCAAATCAGATAATTAGTATTTTTTGTAGCTTTGAATTGAATTAATAATTTATATAACAATTAACAATTTCAGACTAGGTAAAAAAGGTAATTTTAGATAAACTTCAAACAGGTAAATGCTTACCTCAGGTAGCCTGCTACCAGGCACAGCTGGGAAGTCATGATGCTCGTTGTGATAGCCGACATTAAAAGTTATCCAATTTAGGGGTCCGTAGTAAGAATAAGTTTCGAAACCCTTACGGAACATATAGTGTTCTGATATGAAATGACCTGGAACAAAATTTTAATATATACAAATTGTAGGTAGGCACAATGAAAATAATGTTAAGAAATGTCTCCCATTTTAGAGATATTGGTTATGGGGTGGTGGAAGATAACGATACACTTTATCTACCAGAGCAGGTAAATGAAAATAATTTAAATATAATCATCGTGACGGGAGTGGAAGTCGAGCCCACTATTATCGCGTGTACTGTTAGATTACGCAATAATACCCTCAATAAGCTATACTTAAAATTTTCATCTTCCTTTAGTTTTTTGGTTGCGTGATGATTGTGCTTTCAATTCTCACTAAATATTTTAAACAAATCAAGGAGGTAATTTTTAAATAAATCAAAATTATAATCTACTTGATACAGTTAATACGTTCAATTAACTTTATAGTATAAAGAAGAAGAGAGAATAAAATATATTACCAGCTACAGGATGCATCCCCATAGACAATAGAGAACCTATTAAGAGGTAGCCTAGTACTTTCCAGCCTGAAAACATTAAAACAAATTAATTAATTGAACATAGAGTTAAGGTGTATTATACATAAAAATAATAAACCTTACTTCTATAAGGTTTATTATTTTTATGAATATTTTTAGTATTTCGCTGTATCTCGCATAGCAAAGGCAAAGGGATCTTGGGAACCTAGTGTTACAACACTTGCTTTAACACTTTCCGCAAATTTTTGAGGCTGCGTTTGAGGTGAGTCCCCACACAACCTAACGCTGCTCTTTACCTTACCAAGGTGAGGAAATGACAATATTAAATATTTTATTTCCCCGAACAGGAATCGAACCCACAACTGCCGTATTTTATTAAACTTTAACTATTTTTTTAAACTTACCAAAAATTTTAACAACTATCGCGTCAAAAAACAATTGAATAATGAGATTGATAGCCTCCAAGGGAGTGGGTGGTTTGGGTCTAACCACTAAAGGGCGGAGAGAATAGAAAAACGGCTGCAATATTATCCACAGCAGTTTCCCACCGGTCGTACAGAACAGTTTCGCTTCGACTAAAGTGGGTAGATCGACATCTATTACTTCGTCGCCTTGGTACTGAAAATTAAGATTTGTTTGAGCTTTGCACTGTATTTCGCCCATAGAAGGGTAAGCAGAGGAAACCTGGAAACCTAGTGTTGATATACTAAGTTACCCGTTAACCTTTGTTTGCCAAAATAAACTTACCCTATGGTGTTCCAAGTGGTACTTTCTAAAGCTAATAGATATCGGTATGCCAATTGGTAAATTAGCAAAGAAACCAAACAACCTGTTGTGCAGCGGCCGATTGTGGCCGAACGCCAGGTTATGGGCTATTTCGTGAATCGCTGGAACAAACAAAATTTCCATTTAGCCTTAAATGAGAAAAAAAATCACATGGACGGAACTCGGAAGAAGTGAAAATAATTTATTCTATAGAGTGGAAATTGAACCCATGACTGTCGCGTTTATATTCAGATACTATCCCTCTGAACCACGATGAGCTCATTTTTTTTACAAATTAATAACTTATTCATATACGTTTTAATTATAATTTTTTTATTAAATTTTACAAAAATATGTTTTATAAATGAATTTTTGAAAAAAAAAAATTTGTTATTCATAATAATAACGATTTTAAAGTTATTACAACAAGTCACGAGTTCGATTTCCGCTACACACACCCAGACATATCACAAGTGTCCATTAAAAGGCAATTCATCATAATCAGCCGACGGAAATTATAAATACTTCATGTTATCTCTTATCATTCGCAACTCGCAAGTCTACATTGTTTTATCATTGCATTGCTTAGTAGGTGTCGACTTCTTCAGTATGAATATAATCAGATGAAATCTCATACGATGTTACAGCTCAGGCCATGGTCGAAATATTAACCTATTTAGTTGCTAGAGTTCCCTTTATGACAAAAACCTGGTGGTAATAAACTGAATTTAACATGAAATATCTAGATCTACATTCCTTTGGAGTATAGAAAACTTTGGAGTAGACAAATTAAACACCTGTAAGACAACTCACATAGTACGAGTTTTTAAATTTCATCTTTGTCACATTTTGTATAAAATTCTGCACGGTAGGTACTTCCCGTTGCCCTAGTAGAATTATAGAATTTCCAAGAAGTAAAATGTTACATTATCAATAAAGGAGTAATTAGAAAAATAGTAATCTATAAATATATCGCAGACAATCTATTCTTTACAATTAAGAAATTAGTTATTTTTCTGCCAAAACATTTGCCTTAAAATATTCTAATCTACTAAGCATATTCAGGAGCACTCACCTAACATAAGAGAATGATTTATAATACCACCATAGCAGTACGCCAGGATCAGAAGGACCGGCCAACTCATGCTCTGCACAAACGGGAGCACCGCGAACTGGGCGAGCACCATCCCCGTCACCACCCATTTAAACATTGGATCGAAACCGTACAGCTTCTTGATTTCTGGATATTTTTCTGCGAAACAATAAATAAATAATTATTAACAAAATAAATTTAAAACGTTCATAATAATACATATATATTGTATATAGAGTGTAATTAGAATATTCGTATCAAAAACTTTTCAAACATTATTGTATTACTGTAAAATCAATAATAAGTTGTAAGTTTACGAAGAATTAACATTTTTCATATCGACCATGAACGTTTCGTGGCTTTGACCGCTATAGAGGACGATGGCTAATACGATTCGGTCATCATAGTTAACACTTATGTGCTCGAATACTGGGGACAATTGTTTATTTTCCTTAACCTTCAAACTTCTTACAGCAAAGTATGGTAAAGAGTGAAAGTGCCAAGACACTTTCATCTCTATTTGCGATAAGTATTTTACTGTTCTATGTCTAAACAAGATGAAGAACGGAGCTACAAATAGAACAGAATAGTTTCACGCTGTATCGCACATATCAGGGTAGGCAGAGGAACTCTGGGAACCTTTTGTAAGATACTCCGTTTCCGTTTAAGACTCGTTCCCAACGTTCTGCCGAATTCTTGAGGAAAATCCAGTTTTAATGAGAAACGGAGAATCCTAACACTATGTTCCCAAGTTCCCTATGTTTACCTTGCTACTTGCGGTATACAGAGAGAAAGACACTGTAGCATTTGTTAATCCGTTCTTTCCGGCTACTCAGCTAAAGATAAAGTGTGAAGTTTAAAACATCCTAACAAATCCGTATTTGTTAGGACGTTGTGATGTAAAAAGTGGAAAACCTGAGTGATTATTTATTAACTTCTGTTGTCAAGCAATTGCAGGCGTGCAAATTAATATAACATTACTGGCCCTTATCTGACATGTATAGCGTAATAAATTGATTATTATAGGTTAGATAATTTTAAAGGCTAAAAAGTATGTAAAATTTCCAATCGAAATCCGTCCGTATGATTAATAGTTTAATACAACATTATCTTATTACCTGTTCTTATCAATGAACGCTATAGTATTACATTAATACTATAAGAGCGCAGTGTTAAGTCCCACCACATATCACGCAATGCAGAATTCGGCGGGAAGTGGATTAATAAGTGACTAGGTTCCCTGGTACCCTCAGTCTACTACTCTTATGTGTGCGGGATACAGTACCTATCTGACTATAGGCGCGACGCTTGTGGGTTCTATTCCCTCTAGGATGAAAGAATAATTTTTAATTCTTGGGTATGATGTAAGAAGTGTTTTTACTTAAGAAAGCTCGGCGTTGCGTTCCACTACTCTAAAAGAAATGTCTGAAAAACGGAGTGTCTTAGCACGAGGTTCCCTCTACCTATCCCGCTACATGTGGGCTGCAGCGTAAAGCTAAAAAAAATGAAGTAAAATTTCCACTCTAAATCCGTTTCAATTATTAATACTATATTATCTTCTTACTATCGATGTTTATAATATTTTTATGATAGGATATCAAAAACGTGAGTGTACATACGGCCTTTGCAAAAGTAGGTATGCTTATCTGTGTGTAAATCATTTCATACTTGATTTCATTTCATGAAATATTTAAAAATATTATTTACTAGTGACGCGCTCGCGGCTTCGCCCGCTGGAACCACATAATTGTTAATTTACTAATCAGCATTACTTTAGTTTTCTAATATATTGTTTACATTATTTAATATACTTACAGGGAGAAGAGAGTTCCAACCAATTCAATAAAACAGTTATTATAAACAATTTTGTCAAACAATATTGTTCATAATTATATAACTTTTGTATTTATTAACCTACTGAAATTAAACAAACAGTAAATATTAAGCTAATAAGCTAGTAGGTAATCTATAGTAACATCTTATAATGTTTATTTTATTAACAAGTAAATAAAGATATAAACATATATAAAAATGAATCAATTTATGCAAATTCCTGTATAATGTAAGCTACAATATGGTTTTCTCACGATCGCTCCTCATTAAAGCTGCTAATTCCTCTTATTTTGAAGTAATGTGTTAATTTTCAACGTCTTTAGATAAATGAGTAACGAAACACTTATAATGAGACGGACTTGGCGGAAAAATGACGTAATTGCACCTTTCCTTAAAAGTAAAATATGTTAATATATGCGGAAACAGTTCAGTTTGATATGAATATTGCCTCTCAGTCAGTCCTCCATTTTACGTTGGTTTTGTATGTTGGTTTGGTCCCCAAGGTAAAAACAAAAAATCTTATTTTATTTAAACCAAAAGACGAAAATATATATTTTCCATCCGAATATTAATCAGTATTTGAATCCACAACTATCGAATATAGCAAGCAAGTCCAATACTAAAATACTATTAAAAGATGTATAGACTTACAGCTTCAACTAGAGTTGTTAACAAGTTAATTGTCCCAATTAGTTTGAGTTAGTAGAGTACACTCGAGATAAAATGCTCTGACAAGATTTTTTTTTCGTATTATATTACCATAACCACGCGGCGCCGATGAGTTTCGCCACTCAACATATAATACCTCAAGAATTCGGCGGAAAATGTGGATGGGAAGTATCTAAATGGGGAATGTAATGTCGTTTTACTAAGTTCCCAGGAGTTTTTTAGGAAAGAAAAATATTTTTTTTTCATGTCCCGTTTTTTGGGGAAATCTCGCTTTTTTATTTTTAAGATACAATCTGGTAAAGGTGCAGCATACATCCTTTCACGTCTTTCTATCCTATTCAATAGCTGTGCTCTATTTCTAAGGAATCGAATACACAGTAGTCATTATATCAAGGCATTTCAACTACACTCCAATACAATACAGTTATTTATTGTCATTTAACTATTTTCCTTACAATTGTACAACAAAATTAACTTATTTAGAAATCACTCTTATTAGATCTACATAAGTCCCAAATTTATTTGATAATTTACAAGTTTACTACTGTTTAAAAATAAAGGTAACCTAAAAAGAAAATTATAAACATACAAAAATGTAATTTGTATGAAAGAAATACAGATTAAAATCGTCTGCCACTAACAATGTTAATAAACTTATCTGGCAATGCAAACTTTGTGTAAATGTTTTCCGCCTGAATGATGTACTTAGATAATACTGTTATAAAAATCAGTTTCTTATTTTTTTTTAACGATACTTGGTGTTGCTTACATAAAAAGTTTAAACTTGAAAAATATATATATTAGATATTTATATATTATCAAGAATAGTATTACTTTAAAGTTTAAAAGTGACTTTATAATATTAAGATCCTATACTAATTAATATTATAAAGCTATTTAGTTTGTTTGGTTGAATAATCTGATCTTAGCAACTAAGAGTTATATTTTTTTTATTGTCTGCTTATTGATGCTGTAGGCGATATCAAATCAAATGTCATGACAAATGTTCCAGACAATGCTCGAAACATTATACAATGAAAAATCTTCTCTTCAATGAAACTTGTCAAATTAATTCAAGTAAAAACATTGTTGTTTGTGTGTGTTTTAAGATGACCTTTTTGTTAACTGACTGATATTTGACTATAAAAAAAACCACCAAAATCACAGGACAGTTTCATCTTTGCCTAGAAGAAATAATTTATTGCTTTGGTAGTTAGAATTCTTATTTCTTATTTAAATACTAATAAAGTTTAGTAAAGATTATAAGCAATAAATTAGTTGTGTGAGGCCTTTGTGACGCAGTGGCACAAGCGTTACGGTGATCGTGACAGCTGTGGGCTTGATGCCCACTTGCAACCAAATATAATTAATTATTTTAATATTTTCATTTTCTTGCTTTGGTAACAAGGGAAAGCAAGACATTGAAACAAAAAATGCTTTACAAATTCTGCAGTCTCACAACACTGGGTTCCCTCTGCCCATCCTCATTTGAGAAAAAATAATAGTATTAGTATAAGGTTCATAAAAAATATATTTGAACATAGTTATAGCATATATGTTATAATGATTTAAATGTCACCTTCATACTGTTGTTACAATAAATTATAATGTTATAGTCAATTTTCAATGCAGTATATTCCTTAATGTGATTCATTCTTATTGTATAGACTAGACATTGTACAGAAGTACTAGAGTACTAGACACTACTAGTACTAGACACTACTAGAATACTAGACATTATACATAAGTTATTTTATCACTATTTTAAAATGTTATTATAACCAAATTATTTATTATACAAGAAGAATAATTATATTTTTGGCTAAACTTCTTATTTTACACTTCTTTTATAATGTTTTAGTATTTTTAGGATGCAAGCTAAATGAAAACATGATACAATTTACACTATTGTTTTATATTGTGTAACAGTTATAAAGTAATAATTTTAAATATTTTATGAAATAGGAATTTAGAAAAGTATAAAAAATAGGAGTGATTATGATAACAATATTTGAATCATATCGCAGTTTCACGTTTTTCTTGCATATAGCAAGTTGGGCAGAGGGGACATTGCGTGTTGATCGACGAAATTAAACGTTTTTACATTGCAAATTGAGTAAATAATTAATATAGAGTAGTTATTTTAAGTCAATTCATAATAAATGAAATATGTAACATAGCAGGAAGCTACCAACAAAATATTTTAATAAGAACTAATGATGCATTAATTTTTAATACAACCATAAGTAACTAAATCATATGTTTGTCAAAACACTACCTTATTATTTATATATAATATATGACGTAAGGCCATTTAAATACCTAGGATGATTTTTCGGCGACTCGCGTGAGGTTCCTCTGTGTGGACCCATTCGAAATCAGTTCTGGATACTTTAGCACCCATTTTTAACACAACTTTCCTTCACATTTATATATTTATTCACTGTTCTATGAATATTTGGTAACAAAAAGAAAGCGTACGCCCTTTTTCGTGGGTTAAATAAGAAACACGGCCGATCGGTACAAATTTGTAGAAGCGATTAATTTTATTAGTTTAATATAACGTCAAGCCGGCAATGACGTCACGATTACAATATCACAATAGATATTTGACATTGACAGTCAAGATCACAGAACACATTTACTTATGGTCGAGATCGCGTATTGTTGCAATTTTTAATCGATTTTATATCAGCTTTCGGATACAAAACTAAAAAGTTTTTTTCATAATACACATCTATAACAATCTCTGATGAAATGTCTCTAAATTTAGTTGTTCTTTTATAGTATTTTATATTATTACGCCTGTTCATAAAAAACGGCTAAAACGTGCATTTGTTAAAAGCTCTATATGCTTAAGAAACGTTCGCTTGTATATAGTATGGATTAATTATTGACAATAATTAAGTCTTTAATTATTGGAGAAATTAAATAGATAAAGGTAAAAAAGGCTTGGCTATCTTCCTCGATTTTAAGAAAGCCTTCGGACATCGTATCCGTCCCCATTCTTGTAAGCATAGTTAGAAAGAATCGGTGTAGCACACTAGGAGCCAAAAAGTTAAAAGATTTAATTTTTGCTTTGTTTGTATCTATAAAACACTAACTCCTAAAACACTAGTTGTATGTTGTCAATGAAAAAAATATTTTTTATGCTTTCATCCCACAACATAAGTCGAAAAATAAAAAAAAGGGTCAATGAAATTTCTTCCAAAAGCTCAAAAAATAAAACAAAGCCAGACTCAGTATTCAATAATATATTCAGACGCTCTCCTGCACGGGAGGCTCGTAACCCTCGGGACGCTCAGACTTGTCTCCCACTTCGCCACGCTTGCCGCCACCACCTTCACCGTGAAGCTCCATCAGCTTGGATATCTCGAACCTGGGTCTTTTCAGTACTTTTACCTATAAAAAGAGGAAACATCCTTATAGTTCAGTAGTGAAATGATAAGTAAGTTATTTGTTTATAGGGGAAACAAGTTCAGAGGTTAAATCAAAAGGGAACATGAGTTTTCATCATGTAATGTATCATTGCGAGCTAGGTGTGTCATCATTTAGGTAAGATGTATACTTAGTTCTTAAGGCAATACTTCCGCCATATTGGTAACAATATATATTATATTTCTTATTACTTATTGCACATAAAAGAAGAAACAAATTTATTTACCTTCCTAATGCACACATCTCTCAATGGGTAGATGTTGTGGCAAGCCTTCTCGATATCCTTGGCAATGGAGTCTGGTATCAGCTTGTTGACAACCTCCCTCAGTTCAGAGTTGGCCACATCACGGGTAATTATCTCGCACATCTTCTTTCTGATGGCGCGTACCTGTAAAGTTTTTTTTAATTAGATATTAAATTCAAAACAGAATAACATGTGTTGCCCTATTTTTAATATTTTTAAGTGTTAGGCAGGAGAAATAAGAAAACTCAATTACATTGCGTAATATCCAGGATTATTGACATAGATGAGTATTATTTTCAACATGTAGTTTTGTTCTACATTTAAGAATGAAAAATACTTAAAAAAAAAAGCACTTGGTTATAATCATCCAAGCAATCAGACTTCTGATTTTTGAAAAATGTCAAATAAATGTTTTTGAATTATTCTCTTTCTTGCTATAATTTTAAATATATCAATTTTGCCTATTGACCTAAGAGCTCAGAGATATGATATGATATATGTATATAAGCACCCCTGAGTGGAAAATCTCAATAATATTGTACTTTGGCAGCATAACAAGATAAAAAAAAAGATATATTAAATTATATTGATTTAACAAAATCCGTCACTGCAAGTTTATAGTAAAAAGATATTTGTAGCAACGACACAAAATACCTTAATATTATACATATGAAGGCATATTATTGTATGGAAGCATTTAATTTCTGCAGTTTGAAACGATACAAAGACAATAGAACAACTTTGTATAGCTGGACTGCATAGATTATTAAAAAAATACAACATTTTTTTTATCATTCACACATTTAAAAGATCTAATAAAGAAGGCTAAACAAACCTGAGTATGTTGAGCATAGCATGTCTTGCGCTGACTCAATGAGTCTTTGTTGGTGAAACCAATGCAGAAAACCCTCAGGAGGTAACCATCTGTAGTCTTGACATCAATGTTGGCTTCAACCAGTGTTTGCCATTTCTTGACCATCCATCTATGGAAGAAATAGGTTTACAAATAAAAAAAGGTGGACATTTTAAAATTACAATTTGAACTTGGAATCTTTTTGGAATTCTATCAAAGTAATTAAACAAACAGCATTCTTCTTTATTTTATTTTCAACTTCACACTGTTCCACACATAGCATGATAGGCAGAGGGAATAGTGTTAAGACACCATCACATAATCTGTTCCCGCCGAATTATCGGCTATTGCATGTTGAGTGTTGCAACTCAACCATACAGCCATCATTCATCTACCATAATGAGGAAATGAAAATATTAAATGATTAATTCCCCTGAGAATCAAACCCAAAACCGTCACTTTCACAGAGTCAAATACTATGCCACGATAGGTTTTTTAAATTGCAAACCCTCTGTTATTATAAAATTTGTAGCAACGACAAGAAGGGCCTATATAGATAGATGGCTATAAAGGCACTGCATCCTGTGGCAGCAGCACTATGTGCAGCTTGAAACGATATAACAGCGATATACAATGTTATATAGCTGGGCTGCACTATAATGATATAAATAATATATCTCTATTTTCTACAATTTATGATTACACGAAATAGTATTTATATACCTGAGTTTATCAGTTGTGAGGTCCATACCGTGGAAGTTGCAGAGCACATTGCGTCCCTGAACATCTTCAGCAATCAAGCGGAACTTACGGAAAGACCTGATAAATAATAAAAAATCAAATTATTATAGAATTAAATGTCCTTATTAAAATTGTTAGCGTAAATAACTGTTCAAAAGCTAGTTAAAAAGGTAGCCTTACAATAAACAATAAAATAATTAACATAGTACAAGTAATAATAATAGTTTCAGACAACGAAAATAATATTTTTAATTATTGTTTCTTTGATATAATGGCAATAAACAAAAATGTATATAATAAAAAAAGCTACTAACTCACCTCTCAGCATCAGTATCAGCTTGGAGATCAGCCAAAGAGACCTCAAACACACGGCCTTTTAGACCTTCAGAAGCGATTTTGGTTCCCTAAAACAAAAAAAATATTATATTGAGTATATCTCTTTAATTAATAAATAATTAAAGGAATATAATTAGATATATTCAGCAGTAAAATCAAAAGGGAACAAATGTTTTCATCAGTTCTGTGTCATTGCGAGCTAGGTGGATCATCATATAGTATCTTATCTACATATGTATTTATTTACAAGTATAAATTTTTAGTATAATTAAGGAACTATAATTATATATATATATTTTATATTGAATAGGCTTGAGTTTGACCGCATCAAGTCTGGTGAGCGTTGATGCAATCTACAATATTCCTTGATCTAACTCCAAATAATAATGCTTTATGTTATAAGCCATGTGCCATGGTGATTATAACAATAGGTTAACATTCTGTATTTTAAGGTTAATTTTTACTCAAAAAATTAGCGAAGAAATTAGCAGTAATTTGTTTTCCACTCTACATTTTTATATATAGTGAAATGGTTAAGTAATCTACTTTACATGTTCTGTCTGTGTACAGAAGATTCATTGTATAGTTATTCATTCTAGAATTACTATGAGTACTTAAGTATTAACGAAAGTATCCAATTATTAATTAAAAATCATGCAGATATCATGAAATCACATAGTTTGCACAACCTAAGTTTAGAAAAACATTTGAAATATTAAAATAATAACTTACTTGAGTACGGTTGACGAGCGTGGTTCCCACCTGCCTCTTAGTGAACATAGACGGTGCCTTAACATCGTACCAGTCTTTCCTTGTGAAGGGATCTACACTGAAATTAAAATTTAAGTTTAGAATATAACCTTAAATTACTTACAGTTAGGTATTCTTAATCTTGCAGTTATTTTATATAATCTATTAAAACATGTTATATTTAGCAAAAAGATAACTTAAAAGCCCCTGTATTTAATTTAATACATAAATAGACCGGTTTAATATTAACACATTAAATTATTTATCGGACACGAGACAATCAACTTTTATCCACAAATATTTTGGCCATCACAATTTAAATTGTTTTAAAAATACAATTATATTGAAAAGTAATAGTTTAAATGTAGGCTGGGAGGTATATTCCGACTTACATCTTCTTCTTAACTCCCTTCTTGCCGCCTTTCGAAAGGCCTTTATTTTTACCAACCGCCATGTTCAATATCAAACTTGAGAAAGACTAAGATTTGTTTATGGACGTAGCGTCTGACGTTTATTGGACAGTTGTTTATGGGTGGGATGGATGAATGTAGATTAAAAATAAATTGACAAATGATTATGGCTAATAATAAAAAGTATTTTTGCAATATTTATTTTTTGCTGTTTCTGTAGAATTGAAGAGGACACTTGATTCATATTTTTTTATACACATTATTAATTGTGTTTGGTTTATCTTATTGTTTTGTAATATCTATACTTAATTAGAAAAGTTAATAGCGAAAATAATGTTGATGTTACTGCTCTATTTATAAAAACACAGGAAACTTATCTACTTATCTAGAGCTATGGAACATACCTATAAAAGCATATTGCGATCAAGTTAAGGAAAATAGTGCGTTAGGATATCACTTAATTAATTACGATAATAAATAGATCAACATTCTTCACCATTGTATTTATTTCTTCACCATTGTATTTGTATTAAGCAGTGGTTCATTGAAAACAATATCTTTGCTATATTCCCACTTTACCACCAAATTCTGGAGGCATTGCGTGTTGCGACACCACAGCTAAGAAACAAAATTATATTCTCGAGCAAGAATCGAACCTCTATTATGTAATAGAGATGATTCGAACCCCAGGGGCACAAAAGATGACAGCACGGTGGACGCTGTTTACTCCGGCCGCGCAAGTCTTTCTCGGGAAAATGCTGAACAGAGCCGAAATAAACTTGTGTCTTCTGTTGAGGCATCCCTCGAGAATGTCTCTTGATGGGGTGAAAAGAACCTGGTCCAATTTAACCCCCTAAAGACACAGGTTTGCGCGTTAACCACTAAAAAAAAACCATTTATCGTATCGCCAGTCTTTCAGAACACTCCCCTTTCAGCCGCGCCCAGTATCAGCATATTGGGCCTTAATGTTTCGAATGACTGCCAGTATCGCGATCATCTGGAAAGCAAGGCCAAGTTGGCCTCGAAGAAACTGGGGGTCATCAATAGAGCGAGACGGTACTTCACGCCAAAACACCGATTGGCCCTATATAGGGCCCAGGTTCGGCCACACATGGAGTACTGTTCTCATCTCTGGGCTGGTGCACCCCAGTATCAGCTTGACCCATTTGATCGCATACAACGTAGAGCTGTTCGAATCATTAAGGACCCAGTAAGCTGTGAAAGGCTTGACACTTTGGCTCTGCGTAGAGACGTCTCCTCGCTGTGCGTTCTCTATCGCATTTATCATGGTGAGTGTTCTGAGGAACTGTTTGACCTGTTACCTGCCGCCGAATTTTCTAACCGCACAGCACGTCACAAACTTAAATATCATCCACACCATCTGGATATGTGGCACTCCACTACTGTGCGGTTTCGTAGAAATTTACTTCCACGCGCCATCGAACTGTGGAATGGCCTACCCGCGTCAGTGTTTCCAGGTCGGTACGATATGGGTGCCTTCAAGAAGCGCGTCCATCTCCTCCTCAAAGGCCGGCAACGCATCTGTAGCACCTCTGGTGCTGCACGGGGTCGTGGGCGGCGGTGATCACCGCCAGTTGACCCGTACGCTCGTTTGCCTTGTCCTTTTTCCAAAAAAAAAAAATGTGACTGTAAACGTGACAGGTTGTGAGTTCGATTACTACAACTAGTTCATTAATAATATTAAATTAAACTCAGTTTTATTCCTCATTCAATGTGGTAAAAAATATTGCCTTTCTTTGTAAGTAAGCGAAAAAAACTAAAGCAATGGTTTTCCATCCATTTTAGATTTAACACAAATAAAGCTGCTGAGCGACAGCGTCAGATCTTACGACGAAATATTGTCAATAATATTGTGTGGCATGTGGGGCCAAATATTGTGTGTGTGTATTGCAAGCCTAAGCATTTTTAAAAAGTAGTATTTAAAATTTGATCGTGTCATCTATTTATAAATTACTTTTATCTCATTTAGCGAATGGGTACAAAATAAACTGAATAACCGTCTTGAATTCCATATATTTATAAAATAAAGTTAACAACACACATTTATAAAATTGTAAAAAAAAAACAGATCTTTTCAGGCTTTATTTATACACTCAAAAAGTTACATGTATTGAGCAATATTATTACAACAATTTACAACATTTATCTAGCATGCATAGCATAGTAAATATATTATAAATATCATAAAAAAAATATTAAATATCCTCTCTATAATAATTTTTCAACAGTACTTATGTCTTACTTAAAAATAAATTAACTACGGTATACATATTAGTATTATGGAATTAATTAGTTATATTTGTATTTACATGGAATGTCCAAAACTACAAAATATGAGGCAGATATGAGAAAAGATAAGGAACTCACTAAATGTCAAAATAACAAACATTCATCAATTCAAGGAAATGTATCTATATAAATAATTGGTTGCATTTTTATTAGCTTTAATTTATTTTAAAACACTTTTATATTATGACTAAATAGTAATGATTATCATTACAAAATAGATACATTTATAAAATGATGTATTTCCTTTATTACAATTAGAGAGCATTAGTGTAGCCAGATCCAATCGAACCATTTCTGGGATAAATATCCCAAAAATGGAAATTCCGAGGCCAAAAATGGAAACAGCGTTTTGGCGTTCGATCCGAGATTAAACCGAATGGAGTTGTTGGTTGATAAATTAAGCTTCTTGATTACGTAAATTATGCTACAGAATTAAAAGTCCATTTCTTTAAGGCTTAAGTATTAAACTTTGATTGAATACAATTAGTAAGTAAAATTAATAGACATTGGACAACACGCAAAATTTCGGAGCTGTCCCGGATTTTTCAGCCATCTGGCAACCCTAATTGAAATACATATACATTTTTGCTCCTTTTGTTGGAAATAGAGTTATAGAGAAATAAAATAGAAATCGCATAGTGTCCCAATATTACCATTCCTAAGAATTATAATTACTTAGAGATAATAATATCGAACATTCGCATAGTTTCGTTATTTTAAAACTTATAAATTAACCTAATTTCGATAGGTATATTTTACTAAATTAATTCGTAATTCAATATGTACACTTTAATAAAAAAAATATAGTAAGATATATATTATTATTAATTATTCTAGGGGTAAGTAAAAAACTTTGTGAAATTATTTCAACACACATTTGCCTGCCATTTTAAAAATTCATCATTGTCTATGTCTATTCGGAATGCACAAGTAAAAATATATAAAATATTATTATTCTGTACGCAAGCCTCACGAACTCTTAGCGAGTATTAAATATTTTTACTCATACTTATAATAAAACGAGCTGGTATATTATATCAATCTTTGGTCCTTTCTTCTTGGTCGGAATTATCGTTTTATTATATAATATACAACCAAGCCAACTAGCCAACGGTTACCATAAATAAGTAACAGTATTTTGCTTAATTGTGTTTAATTGTTGTTCTATCAACAAGTTGACGTCGTCCTGAAGTTAAGTTTTCTAAACTTCAGCGTATCGTTCACTCGCGCTCAGGAAGACAATAATTAGTAATAAAATCCTGAAATCAAATCTGCGCAGCCATCTACAACTAATTTCAGAACAGCCATGACTCTGTAATTGTACTGAAGTTGGTCAAAGGACAATCAGGCTTGTGTAGTTGGAGCTCTGGACATGAAAATTGATGAATTTATAGTAAGAAGGATTTAGGCCAAGATTTTTTTTTAAATTAAAAAAAATCTATGTCATCGTTGCCGAATAATTTCTAAAAGAACGTTATTCTTTTCATATTGTTCACTATATTCTAGACAATTGTACGTCATCAGAGAGTCATAAGAATTAAGTATTTCTAACTCTGTTTAGTCAGACCAGGAAAACATGCACCTATCAGAAACTAACTTTTAGCTGTTGTTTCGCCAGCGTGGTCAACCAGAAACAACTTGTCGTCGTGACATAAACTAAGACCAAGCATTCCCTAAAATCAACACGTCCAAACAAACGCTTCAGCTTTACAGTATTAGTATAGATAAAAAAATCCCTCAACATGGCTCAGAAGCCGCACCTTTCAAATATACACAATACAATATAAACTTCTAATTAACTAAGATAATTGACTTTTCATTTCAGTATCAACTGGTATAACTTTCAATGTCGCGCAAGGTTTTCTCCGCCTTCTAACGATCATTGCGAAGAGGCATATGGTTGAAACTGTCAGGGCGATAATGCAGAACACTGTTAGCCCTAATTTCGCTGCCGCTGTTGAATAAGTTCCGTGGTATACCAGACTTTGTAGGCTTTCTGGTAGTTTTTCTACTGACTGTAAGCAGAAAGTGAAATATATTTTGATGTTATAAAGATTTATTTTAATACATAGGACAACAGATGTACGAAATTGAAAAGTTCCAAAAAATAAACAAAAAATATAGGCCAAAATTAAATAATCCCAGAAAAAAAGAATTTATCCATAAATAAATGACAGAGTTATAGATTACCTAATTCTTTATAATCTGTGGTTGCAGAATCTTCGGTAACGTTATACCATTCTAATTAAGATCGCCACTTGTGATTATATAATTATGTAGGTATATGGGCATGGCATAGGGAACATGCAAACCTAGTGTTAAGACACTCCGTTTTCATTAAGGCTTTCCGAATTCTGGACGCTGAATTCTGAAGTTATTGCATGTTGAGCGGCAGATTGCATGTTGATTAGAGCGAGGAAATGAAAATATTAACTACTTCATTTCCTCGTGTGGGAATCGAACCCAAAACCTGTTTCGTATATAGTCACACGCACTTAGGTATTTAATAAAAATATTATTACCATTTCGATCCAAGCTATGGGTAATATAAGTCCTTTTTCCAAATAACTAAGAGATCCGAATGCATTAGTTCTTTTCACTTGCATGTTTAATTGTAAACTGGAAAAAAAATATATAAATAATTTAAGCCACAGGCTGGTAACGAGGGTGGCGTTGAGTTCCGCCACCCAACACTTGAACTAGTAGTAACTTCACGCTCTATCCCGCATAAAGCAGGCAAACGAGCGCTGAGAACCTTTGCTTATTACCAGAGCTTGAAAATGAAAATAGCTCATCAACTCGAATGAGAATCGAATCCTACAGCCGTCCCATTCACACTGTATCGTGACGGCCTCGAATACAATAAAAGCAGTTTATTTTACCTAGACTTTCCACTTAGCGCAATTCCCAAAGTAGGGTGTATGTCTAAATATGAATCGTGGACCCCTTCTTTAGGCTCGAGACCGCTAATCTTTTCTCTTAACATAGGATCTCCTAGATGGAAATGTGGGAAGCTGGCGAGTGCTGGAGCACCTGTAAATTAAAAACATTTTATATGACTGAAAGGATAATGTTGTTAGAAAATAATCAAGTTAGTCATTAAATTTGTATATAGTGGATTTACGATGATTGTGGGTTCGATTCGCACTCGGGGAAATGAGTTATTTAATTTTTTCACCCCACGGAAAATAGTGCGGCGTTGTGTTCCGCCATTCAGAATTCAATAACTCGAAAACTGGTCACCTCTGCCTACACTGCTATGCGGGAGAATGTGTAAAGCTACTTTACAAGCACTATTCTTTATGGGATTCGAATCAACAATTATTGTGTGTCTTTTGTTAACATGCTTGTACCTATAGGTATGTCTGTAGGTATATCTATAGATACTACAAATACGGGCGATATCAAATCAAGCGTGAAATATATTCACGTGCAAACATATTAATAGATCACGTCGAACTAAATGTGTTCTTGTTAATTTCTCTCACGGGTCCATTCGTTTGAGGAATCATGAATATTAATTAAGCAATTTGAAATTTTAATTTGACATCTAAAGTCAGTTCTGAATTGATTAAAGGGATGTTTATTTTATAGTAGGGGCGGCGAAGAGGGGACTTTGTGGAGTCATTCGAGCGCATCAGATTAAGATACTAGGGACTCCTTGTACTCGGTTACGTACTTCCACCAAATATGAGCTTCATATGTATAGCCGCGCGTCTAGGATAAAGGATCGGATTAGTAAAAAAAAATTGATCATCGGACATTCTCGAGCGCATCAGATTAAGGTAGGGTAAGTTAGTTACGTGCTAAATCGTGTATATTCCACTAATCTGACAATTGGAGAATGACGGAAAGGAGGGGGAGGGCTCCAAAGTTGTAAAAAAAACGTTATCTGGACATTGTCGAGCGCGGCTAATTTTTTTTTATTTTGGAAGGAATCATTTAAGGATTACGAAAAATATATATTTTTCGTATATATATTAATGTATAATCTGACAAATTCCGCAAGCCGAAGTAATAGAAATTGATCGATAAAGTTTGATGTACCTAAGAGTTGCATATATTCATTATACTCACCGTATTTCTATGCCTATCTCCCTCTTTCTTTTTTTATTGGTCCGTAGCTCATCAATGAAGATGATCATTTAAAAAAATACTTGAAAAAAAAAATTGTGTTTTTTTATAAATACAAGTTTTCTATTTCAAACATACATTATTTTAGTTACATTCCATTTCTTGAGCTTTTCGTGGCGGCCAGTCATGGCGCAGTGGCACAGAGTGTGACTGTAAAACCTACTGGTTGTGGGTTCAATCTCCATTCCAGGAGATGAAATATTTATTTAAATTTATATTTCTATTTCTTCGCTCTGGCAAAACAGCGACGTTAAGTGCTGCTACTCAACACTCAATGCCTTCAAAATTTGGCAGAAAGTGGGGATCAGAGTGTCCTTACCTTCAGGGAACCTTAGGTTCCCTCTGCCTACCATGCTGTGTACGGGATACAACGTAAAGCTGACTTGTTTATTGTATTGGTTTAAAAAAATATAAATAATTTCAGATTAAACAAGTCCCTTCAGATAATTGTCTGATTTTGAGATATCACGTCTAGGGCATGAAGATGAACCAAATATATCTTAATCTGACGCACTCGAGTATTTCAAAATGGCGATTTTTTTTGCATATTCAAACATCGATTATGAGCTTGCGTCACATCCAAATTGTCAGATTATTTATTACATAAGAGCTTTTTTTTTAGGTTCACTTAACACCCCCTTAGAAAATCTGACGCGCTCGACAATATTTTTTTTTTGCCATTTTTAACTCTTACGTACGACCACCTCCCCCGTGGAAACTGTCAGATTAACATATTTTCATGTTTAAGAAGACGTAGGCAATTGATGATATCAATATCTGACGCGCTCGAGTACGTCCATGGAACAGTTTTTTTTTTACATTTTTGAAAATCTATAGCCCCTCAACCCACCGGTCAAACGAAATTTTTTATATGACATTTTTTTTCTTGTTATCATCTAAGCTTCGCAACCCAATAGGTCTCAATGACGCTCGAGTGACTCCACAGTTTGCTGCTTCACCTTCCTAACTTAATAGTATAAGTATAATATAAGCAAACTATCCCTAATGGGATATGTTAATGATTGTTCATTTAACACCTGAGACCCTAGTATTAAGACACTACGCTCCCAAAGGCTTTCGTTATCCACTTTCCACCGAATACTGGAGACATTATCTGTTAACTGTAACTCAAAAGAAAACGCTGTGACTAAGTGGGACAGCGTTTGACTATAAACGTGATGGTTGTCAGTTCAATCCCCACTATTAATAAACTAGAAATCATTATTTTATACTTATCCAGCTAAGCTATGGTAAACAAAGTACAGTGTATTGTTACTTCATTAAAATCGCAATACCTCGAAAGGAAAGACGGACAAGAAACTAATAAAGGTGCCGTTTTTAACTTTTGATGTATGGAATCCTAAAAACGTACGCCTCAAAGTACGGCTAATTACTTACCTTACTTAGATGCTCTACTTGTATTATATAAAAGAAATGCTTACCCATAGCGCATTTAGTAACATTAATGACACCGCGCGGCGGGCACGTCCCCGAATCTGTTTCACAGTAGCATTCATTCGCTGGGTTATTGCTTGGGTCGTCGAAGACGTCGGCCGGTAAGCCGTAGCGGAAGAGCTGAACACCGTCGCCTATCTGTTGACGGAGAAAATTATAAAAATAAAGATTCGGACTTTATCGATGAAAGATATATTGAAAGAAAAAGAAGAAAGATCTATTGCAGAATTGCTATGACATATGATAGACAATATATTTTTTTGATATGTGCATGGTCATGGCTTTGTGATGACATAGATAAAAAAAGATAATCATTCTATTCGTATAATTTGGGCTATTAACATACCATTATATGTTAAGTTTACTATGAATCATGAAAACCAGCTAACCTCTACATCTTTCATATATTTGAATGGCAGTCGTCTACACAAGTTGGGATTGAAAACGTGTAAAGTTGAGTTCTTGTCCAAAATCGAGGGCGGGAAGATGGTACCATCTGATGCTTCTATACTGCAAAATAATAAAGAAAAAAAAAGTTATCATTAGAAGAAATATACAATAGCTAATCTGAATTATGTTTTATGGCTTCACACTGTATCTACCGTTTAATTTTCGAGCCATTGCGTGTTGAGTAGCGGAAATCATCGGAACCGCGCTTTGTCTTATTACCAGAGCGGGAGAATGAAAATAATTCATTTCTCAAGGTAGGAATCCAACCCACAATCATCGCGTTTATAGTCAGATAAAAAATATATAGCATATCATAAAATAACGTTTAAAAGTAACATTTGCACATTTAGGATAGTATATCAACCTATGTTTTTTGTTGTGTAAATATAAAATAAAAACATTGGCCCCTGCGCCCTAAGTGGCCATTATTGGCCATATTTACATGTTTATAATATAAAAACAGCGCTATAAAATCTTACAAAATGCTTACTTAAAACGATTTTGTTTCCGAAGCCCAATATAAAACGTTTTAGTGGCATGAGGCTAACTATAGTTATCTTTCACGATAAACTATGAACCGAGATAGTCTACTTTGAAACCATTCATACTTACATTTTCCTTACATAACATAAGAATATTAGAAATATTGTAGATTCTGGGGCCGGTGCTATAAGAGTGTGACTTTAAGCGGTTGTGAGTTCGATTCCCACTCGGCGAAATGAAATGTTTAATACTAGGAGACTGAGCGTGGCGTTGAGTTCCAGCACTAAATGCGCAATGCTTCAGAATCCGGCGATAAGTGACTATTATTACCATTATTAGCCTTCCTCGAAAACTGGACCTTCCTCGACATTTGCTACAAGCTGACGATTCAGCTTAGTTGCAAACTAATAACAAGTCATTAAAAACATAATAAAAAACTTCTCACACCAAAACAGTTTTTCAGTAAATAGTTCCCGAGATTAGCGCATTCAACCAAGCCAACTTCACCTTTATTATATTAAGTATAATTTGGATTGGCAACTATGTAAAGATATTAACATTATATTTTTATACCTATTACACTCGGGGCTTCCCCAGAAAGACAAACGTTCTTCACCATTAAACTTCTCAATAATATTCATTCTGTTCTTGGCGTATTCTCCTGTGTTTATCGTGAATCGGTCCGAGGACGTGCCATTTTTCTGAAATAAATATACCTATATTAAAAATAGCAATCGCAATTTGTTTAAATTTTAGAATTAAAATGGCAGCAGTGAATTTCAACGCCGCAATTTGTCTTATTCCCATTAAAAAATAAATAAATAATTTCTTCGAGTGGAAATCGAATCCATAATACATTGACAATCAGACGTTGCGCCGTGCCGGTTTACTCTTTCCGATTGTTAAAAAATTCCTGTGTCACATATAAGTACAATAGATACTATAAGTACATAGACTTAAAAAAGATTAATTAATATTTTTAAAATGTTATTCTACAATAGGAATAAAAGAAGGATCTTTTCAGAAAATGTAGAAAAAGAATTACCCAAAAATAAGTTATATTCATATTCGGACTAGTAATGGAATTACTTACTGTGACGAGAAGACCAAACTTATCGAAATTCAACTGCCCTTGAAGACTTAGAATTGGTTTTGCTATGTCAATTATATTATCATCGTATCCCCAAAGAAATCTGAAAAACAAAATATACTTAGTATTTCTGGAAATCCCTTCAGACCTCTTGGGTAAGGTCTTTTTGAGACTCGGGCTAGCTCTAAAAAGGTGAATTTTGGTTCATATTTGTGACACCGCTCAGATTCGGAGTTTGGGATACTTTTGTGGCTCATGGCTTTTATGGCGCAGTTTGGTAATGAAAAAAGGGGAACGAAGTGTCTTAGTACTAAATTATTCCCGTGGGCTTCCACAAAACCAAAAACTGAAAAAAAAATTTGGAGAATTCGAACCTTTTACCTTCTGTTTCTCATAGGAGGATGGGATGAGGGAACCCGGGAATTTAGTGTCAAGACACTTCAATTCTCCACTTAAAATATAGCTCAAACACAAACCATTATCTTCAATACAAAGTACAATTTTGCGTGCATTTGTCTTAAATAATATAATTAATTTATGTAAATTATCTATATTGTTTCTCAGTTATGACAGAACGTATATACTGACACATTTCATTAGTTGTATGAACGTTGTCCTGCTCTTTTTAAAAGGGAGAGAATGTGAAAGGGCGTTGCAACTTTAATTAATATTACCACTTATTAGTTGGGTTAAATTAATTAAGAAGTTATAAGTCTATTTGAAATAGACTAGTTTATATGAATTCATATATTTTTCATGAAACGAATACAAAAAAAAACTAATTTTAATATTTTTCTGTCTTTTTTTCTGAACCAACTGCTGTAAAGAGATATACCTACCATCTAAAAAAATCATCAAAATCGAGACATAATTGGTGGGGCAAAGCAAACAGAAAAAAAAACATACAAGTCGAAATTAAATTTTCTTTTTGAAGTCGGTTAAAACACAGTTAACATAACGTAACTGGTGACGTCATTTGCATCAGCAGTTTTCGTATCAATTAGAAGCAATATCTGTTATCTATTTTATAGACAGTATAAACTTTAAGTCTTTTCATATAAATAAATAATCCCGCCAATGAGATTGGAGGCCACTAACAGCTTTTTTTGTAGCTTTACGCTACATAGCAGGGCGGGCAGAGGGAACCTGGGAACGTAGTGTTCAGATACTCGGTTTCCATTAAGATATTTCCGTTTTCTACTTTCCGATGAATTCTGGAGGCATTTCATGATGCGTGGTGAAATTCAACCCCGCGCTTTGCCTCGTTACCAGAGAACATGGCAAATGAAAATATGAATTTTTCACTTACATTAAAATCGTAACATTATACTTCGGTGAAAGTAGGGAACGGTAGTGCCTTATATTAATGGGAATGGGGTGTCTTAACACTAGGTTCCCTGGTGCCCTCTGCCAACCCTGTCTATGTGCGGGATACATTGTGATGCTATAAAAATATTATACTATGGTAATGCTTCCACTTTTTGTATTTTTTTCCTTTTCTTTTTCTTTTTTATCGTTATTGTCATTTATTTATAGCTTTTACGATTATTTGTTATGTTATGTTATGTTTTTTATTCATGCAAAGATTTAAAAATATCTTTTGTGGAAAGAATTCATTCTTCTTTTATGTTTATATTAGTTATACCTAAAATAAAAATAAAATATAAATAATAAATAACCTTTGCACCGGTAGTTTAAGGAAGGCATTATTATGTTCGGCGAATGTGTTAAGCGATGACATGACTCCAAACTGGGCTAAATACGGCATATTCGATACTTTTGCGGCGATTCCCTAGAAAAAAAAAGATTATTTATAATTATCGACAAATTTTCACTTTGTTTTTTTGCCTATTTTTAAGATATTAAGTAGTTATTCATTGGGGCTGACGGTTGTAGGTTCGAATTCAACTCGGAGGAGTGAATTATATTAATTTCAACGCTCTAGTAACAAAAGCGTATCTTTAAGTTCCGCTACCCAACCTACTAGTTCCCCTCTGCTTATCCTGCGGAATATAGCATAACAACGTGCAGCTAAAGAAACTCACCCATAAAACTAAGATATTATTTACATTTCTAATTCTTTTTCTTAAAAGGCAATATTAAAATAAAGAAAAAAAAATACAAAACCACGCAAATGTCACGTGTAAAAAGTTTTTTTATATATATTTCGTTTCCAATATATATTATCTATAGGTTAAGATGTCATTAAGAACCACTTGTTATCTGTATATTTACATACAGATAACGAATGGTTATTGCAGTGGCTGTCAATACAATTTGTTGTAACGGCACAAGGTCAAATGAATCAATGTAATTTAAAATATAGTGAACTATTTAAAAATAAAAGAATTCTCAATTTTTTTTATCATAACAGCCATTAATTTTGTCTGGATGTTAGTGTATTACGAAATAGGTCGCGAGTTTAATTCCTATGTCAAGATAACGTAACTACTGAACCTGATTTTGCTATCTATATTTTATTTTTTGTTGAATGCGGTAATTTTTTTCAGAAACTAATGGACCGAATTGAAAAATTCTTTTTGTGTTGATAAAAAATATATTTACTTACCAACAAAGGTAAATTAGGAACATTCACTTGGTCGAAGTGCGGTCCCACACTCAACTCTGGGAGGAATTTGTAGTTATTCTTTTCTTGAAAACTCAGTTGGTCACCGTCGAAGTTTATATTCACGCGTTCCAGGTGTTGCCTATTACGAAGAAAATTAATTTTTTAATTAAATATCGTCATTTCTGGTATAAGGTAAAGCATGGAGTTGACTTCCGCCATTCAATACGCAAAGCCTCTAAAATAGGTGGCCAAAATGACTTAATCGAAACGGAGTTTGTTAACCATAGGTTCCCAGATTCCTTCTGCCTCATTTTTAATATTTAGTTTCTTGAAAATAATAGCGCTACAGTCAATTCTGTTTATTAAATGGATAATAGTACTTAATGAAATCCTTAATCGCGACAGTTGTAGATTCGATATACACTCAGGAAAATGAATGTTTATTTATTAATATTTTCATTTCTTCGTTCTGCCTCAAAAATTCGGCGGAGAGTCGGGAACAGAGAGTTTTGTGTATCAATTTTTGCAACACTTGTCGACTTTACTTAACACTTATAAAGCTATTGATATTTACAATAGTGAACTCAATATTGCAATTGTGTAAACATAACATAACATAACCAAAATGATAACGCATTACCTACTCTGTTTTTTTATACTTCTTTTCCTATTTTGTATAATATAGGATAAAATAGTTATCAAAATATTTGTTTTTTATTTTGTTTATACACTGTTTGTTGAGTAGCGTAACATAACGCCGCGATTTACCTAGTTCACATGGTGAGTTCACAACGTCACAACGACCTCAAAGATGGACTCTTAATAAATAATAAATGGTCTAATTAATATATCAAAGAATCCTTTGTAGACTTTAACCGCGTACGTCACTTGGACGTTTCTCTAAAGTTGTTTATATAAAAGATAATAAAATAGAAATGCAAAAGATAATTTGCTATCGAAATACCATTAAATATTTAGCTTTGCCCCAAATGGGACAAAATAAACAAAAAATGTTATGTTCTAGAAAATCTAATCAAAATGGCGGTTAGAAAGTTAAGACTCCAACATTTAATACAAATATTACATGCAGATTACAAGAAAAAGAAAAATATAAATTAATTTAAATTGCACAATAATTTACAGGTAGGCTCTATGTCATGTTATTGCAACAATTTTTAGCCTCAATGTAATAAGAGACAAAGCAATGATTTTTAAATATTTTGTTTCTTTGTCAGTTTGTCGGTTCGTATCAGAATTGATTTAACCGATCACGTACTGTGTTACTATATAAAAAACTAAAAATTTAATTATTATATTTTTGAAAAATAATTATTATATATTTATACATAATATGTATGTTATGTGATTCCGCCTACGCCGTTCGCTTCGCTCGTTGTAATGATCGAAAAAAAAAAATCTTTGAAGAGCAACTAACTATAGGTATACTTTTTTCTACTAAGAATTACTTCAACGTAATACTTTTTTTCATTTACGTCATTATTTTCGCATAATAAGATGCGGAAATATTGATAAGCGATAATTCCTAATAGAAAAAAATATTCTTAATTTTTTATGTATGTTTTTTCAATTAATTTTTTTCAATTATATAAAGATAGAGACAGAGAGACAGTAAACGTGGTGGTAAAATTGTGGTGTTTTTAATATCTACTTCGATTCCTTCACGCGTTAATACACTCCTTTTTACGTGAAATTTCCGAGATATTGCGTGTTGAGTGGAGGAACTCAACGTCGCATTTTGTCTTATTACTAGAGCAAGGAAATAAAAACAACTCATTTCCTTTATTGGAACTGAACTCACAACCGTCGTGGTTACAGACAGCCAGTTCCGCATATAGTGTTCTAGTAAATTTCACAAACCTCCATATGCTGGAAATACGTTAAGATGTATATACAGTTACATAATTTCATTATATAAAAAGTCAGGTTAAAATGTTAAAGATAAAAGAATAGATAATTGACATTGTTTATATCAGGACCTCGTGTTATCTGTGTATATACTGGGCGGTTATGCCGGAAGTCCTTTTTTTCTGCTCTCAGCTTAATTTTTGGATAGATAAAAATACTTTATTGTATACAAATCAAGTTTTATTGATATAAAGAAATATATAGTAAAATATCAAAATATGTACGAGAAACTCGTATATAAATCTTACATGTAAGTTTCGCCACTCAACGCGAAATATCTCTAATATTCGGCGAAAAGTGGGGAACTTAAGTTAATTAATTAAGTTTCTTAATGACGACGGAGTGACTTAACACTAGGTTTCCAGGTTCGTTATGCCCGCCCTGCTACGTGGGATACAGCGTGAAGCTAAAAAGAGAAATATATTTAGTTAGTTCCGCCAACATTAGATGCACTGCTTATTAAAGCAATGCATCTATAATAGTTTCATATAGGCAGGTTAGGGAGTGTAGGCGAGCACTCCGTGGGGATATCTCTAACTCCCTACAAGAAATGGGATTTTACATTATACAAGTGGGTTTTTTAAATTTAAATAATGAAAGTTCAGAGAAATGCCAGTGCACTTCGCTCACTGATAAGAGTGGCTGATAACGTATCCTTTCGGACTTTGAAAACAGATTGTATAGTAAATATTGAAAAGGGTTCCCTTTTTATGTACTTACAGACAAGGAAAGGAACCTAGGAATCTGTGTTAAGACACTTTAATGAAGATCGTTTCCATTAAGACACTTCCTTTTCCCATTTTCCGTCGAATTCTTGAGGAATTGCGTGTTGAGTGGCGGAACTCAACGCCGCTCTTTGCAATATTTGACATCTCATTCCTCCTAGTGGGAATGAGATGGACGGACCCACAACCGTCGCGTTTACAGTCGGACGTTTGTCAAAAGTGCCGGCCTAATTATTTGTCAGTCTGGTCAAATAAAGTGTAGAGTTAAGTTTCATAGTTCCTTCCTCATTGTAGTTAAAAAATTAAGCGAGAGTAGAGGGATTATACATACACATATAGCATGTATATGTGTATGTTATTTATAAATTTATGATTTTACTAGTGGACCCGAACGCGGCTACGCCCGCTTGAACTATACGAATATTTATTAAATACATTTATGACATTATTGATGACCGTGAGATAAGCTAGACTACGTCGTCGATTCCGGCGACGACGGTGTGTGTGTCGTGCGTGTGTAGTGTGTTTCCTACCTACGTACGGGCCGTTTGCTACTGTAATGGCGTCATCGGGGTCTAAGAGGACGCTACGCGGGCGTCTACGAATCGCGTGAGGCGTGTAATTACACGCCTCGGCGATGAGGGGATTCGCGTGCGAGCCTGCGCGCTCAAAGTAGCGCTTCGCTAAGCGTTTGCAGTGCCCGTGAATCGATTCCAGTTCAAAATCTCTATGTAGGTCCACATTACGCACGTACCAGGGGGCCCCTGATGCGATACGCAAGAATTTATTTTGCACTTTTTGCAAGGGAGCAAGCTTGGTGTGCGCGAACGCAATGCAAGCGTAAGTAAGGACAGGTCTAATACGTTTTGTATAGTGTCAGCTTATTTCTAAGTGACATTTTACTTTTCTTGTTTATGAGATGATATAATCTATTGAGAATGAATTTTGCTTTATTGCAGACTTTATTAATGTGGGGTTTGAAAGTGAATCCAGAGTCTAGAGTGACACCTAGATATTTGACCTGTTTCTCCCAGGGAATGGGTTTATCTAAGAGATGGATGGTAGAGACCCTTTTATCTTAATTGATAGGAAAGAGTATAGCTTTACTCTTCTCGGGATTGACTTCGATTCTCCATTGGCGGAACCACTCACCGAGTGCGCGGGCCGCTTTCTGGAGTCGATCTTTTAATAAAAGAGTACTACGTGAAGTAGTGAAGAGGGCTGTATCGTCGGCGTACATAGCCAGGTGAACACCCGGAGTGAGCGGCATGTCACTGGAGTACAACGAGTACAGGATAGGACTGAGCGTAGAGCCCTGAGGCACGCCTGCGCGGAGGAGGCGGGGGGAAGAGAGAGTGCCTTCGACTTTATAGCGAAAGTATCTATTAGTGAGAAAGTCCCGCAGGATGTGTACGAGACAGTCTGGCAAGCCGTAAACGGCGCGCAGCTTGTAAATCAAGCCGTTATGCCAGATTTTATCGAATTTTATCCCAAAACTCTCAAGTATATTTATATGAGTGTTTTATCACAATTGAATTAGCGCTTTGGCCCTGATTGCGTAAAAGACAGAAAGACAGACAGACAGACAGACAGAGTTACTTTCGAATTTATAATATAGGTATGGATAAATGATAACACGCCTTAAGAAGCAAATACTCGCTACAGTCTATTTCAAAGGTATTATTGTCACCATAAATAATAGTGATTCGGTAAATAAATGATCATGTATCATTCTGAAATATAAGTTTCATAAAAAAAACAGATCTCTGCATTTGAGATTTAAGCAAGCAACCTATAAATTGTGTTTGGTAGATAGTGATGGTTCTGGATGTCAGTCCTATTTAAAGAAAATTAAATAAGTAATTCATACTATTAAATAAGTAATTTATATTACAAGCGGGCGAAGCCGTGACCGGATCGCTTGTCTAAGATATAAATGGATTCAATAGTCATTGGTGTATTACCAGACAGTGTTGCAGGAAAGACTAGCAGGCTATGGGTTCCCAACGCGAAATATCTCTTAGTGAACGACAATTTGAAGACTTTTGATTAATTGAATTTAATTATTTTCACTGAATTATAGAAACAAACAAACAAAATACTCTTTATTGTACCATAGAAAAGACACATATACATGTACTAATACATAGAACAGTACAATAGGCGGCCTTATCGCTAAGAGAGCGATCTCTTCCAGACAACCTTTGGGCAGAGGAGAGAATACATGGTCTGAAAATGAAATGGGTGTACAGAGAACACACACACACACACACACACACACACGCACGCACGCACGCACGCACGCACGCACGCACGCACGCACACACACACACACACACACAAATTAATTTATAACAAAAACAAAAACCGACTTCTAACAACGAACTAAAAAGTGAAAAATAATTATACAAAGATTTTATAATTTTGAAGTCGGTGCCAAGTAAAACAAACAGGCTTAGTAATTAGATATTGTAGTAAAGGTGTTGTAGCATTAGCTTGACACCGACTTCTTAAAATTATAAAATCTTTGTAAAATTATTTTTCACTTTTTAGTTCGTTGTTAGAAGTCGGTTTATGTTTTTGTTAAAAAATAATTTATTTTACGATTTTTAGTGATGGGTAGATCTTAAAATGATGCTTCTTAAACGAGTGGTGATGGTGGTGGTAGTGGTTGTCAACGAGTGGTTGTGGTTGTCCTAAGTAAAACTTTATTTAATTAGGTATTATTTTTGTGCAAAGTTACATTTTGGTATATTGACAAGAAAATACATAAAATGTATTCGGGCGAATGAAGAATCTCCCTTTTTTGAAGTTGGTTGAAAATGAGAACATCCTCTTTTTTGAGGTTGGTTGAAAAGAAATGCAACGATCAGGAATCTCACCTCTGACATCAATTTAAAAAGTTTTTGCTTGTAACTATTACAGTATAATCAATTTTTTACCAAAAAAAACAAACTTTCTAAATTTTCACCGGATCCCATA